>JACEVL010000990.1:80000-110000 GCA_020284085.1 Aporrectodea caliginosa
AAAACGACGTTTTTGGATAAAAATAAAAAAACGAAAAAAACGTTTTTTTACAGCTGCGGGAAAAAGAGCAGGTTGTGGTCTGTGACATGTCTTTGATAAGAGCAGACATCATGTGACGTATTGCCCTGATATGGTAGAAACAAGATCTGCAAAGGTTTGTTATGTGGGACCTAAATATGACACCAAGCGTTTTGACAGTTTCTGATAGCGGAACATCAGTGTCAGCAACGTCAACGCTGGAATGAGAATTTAGTTGTGGTGCATCACTACTTTTGAGGCAGGCAGTCCTACACACGGAAAAGAGCCGAGGTATGTATACGTTTAATGGTTGGTGGAAGACGCATTGCCCAATACACAAATGCCTATGGCAGAAAGATACACCACCGACTTGTCAACAGTCTTCCGTAACCGAGACACTCAGAAAACGACTGCATGCATGCTGTCTCGTATTATACACGACGATTAGTTCCCGTGTTACGAGACGTAGATTGGTAATGAAAAGAAATACTGAAGCCAGAAGACATACAAAAATGGATCGACTGTTGCTGATAAAGGAACAAGCCCCGTACTGAGAAAGGGCCATCCACAAAATGAGGCAGATTCGAATTGCGAGACACGACTCTACAGCAGGGGTCTCCAAAGTAGGCCTACGGCCCGCGGGCCAAATCCGGCCCGCTAAGGCCCTTAATCTGGCCCGCGGAACTCTCCTTGAAGAAACAAACTAAATTGGGAAAATCGAAAATTTTAACGCCGCTGTACTCTGACATGCATATTGCCAAAATCCATGTCGCTGTTTGTGTCATTGCCTGATATGCAATGACACCATTGCAGTGCTTAAAGAGTACGATATTCGGAGACATTATGAATCGAAGCATTCATCGCATTACTCACAATTCACTGGACAGCTGCGCACAGAGAAAAATTTTTCTTCAAAGTTTTGGCCCGTGGAGCTTTAGAAAGTCAGCAATGTGGCCCCCCCCCGCTGGAAAACTTTGGAGACCCCTGCTCTACAGTGTTGCCTCTCTTAAAGAATCGGCCAATACTGAACCTTCATTGAAACGAGCGAACTTATAATGGGCAGAAACGGTACGAACGGCCATCTTACATTACATTAGAAGTGGAAGGGGAAGCGATGAGGTGACTCCAGGCGTAGAATTGGGTTGGAGTCACCACCACAACCCCCCGCTCCGCCAAGTTATAATGATAGCATATCGATCGCCACACTTACCGATGCTGCCCCAGACAAATCCTCCGCCATGAATGTAAACAATTGCTCCGGTCATTTCCCCTTTCTCATCAGCCACAGGTGGTCGGTATATTCTCACCGGAACGCCATCAAAAACTGCATCAGTAATCTGCAAATGAATCAACAACTCAGTAGGTCAGTAACGAGGTCGGTTTATATATATATATGCATATATATGCATATATATATGCATAGGCTATATATGCATATATAATGTATGTGTATATTGTTACATGTCGGCTCAGGGACAGCGCACGTGTCTTTGATGTAGGATGGGGTGTAGGTCTTAGGAGTAAGGCAAGGTAATTGAAGGCATGTGTATAAATACAGCGCTGCTGCTGCTTAATAGAATTGTATTGGAAGTAGGCGTTGTTTGTTAGGTAGCAGTCTGGTGTTGCTGGGTTTTCGATCTCCCAATGCGGAGTAGGCTATCACTTGTAATTAGTAGCGCCAGACCTTAAATAAAAGTCTTTTTAAGGACTTGATGGTCGGTATATATATAGATATATATATATATATATATATATATATATATATGAGTGAGTGAGTTTGCGCGTGTGTGTTTGTGTGTGTTTGTGCGTGTGTTTGTGCGTGTGTTTGTGTGTGCGTGCGTGCGTGTGTGTTTGTATGTGTGACAGGAAGAGAGACGAGAAACACAGTTGAAGGGAGATTGAAACAGACATACGGTGAAAGGAAATGACGGGCAAACGGACGGACGGAAGGACGGAAGGACAGGCAGACACCCAAACGGGTTTTAAGACTAGCGTGTAAATATACAGAAGACAGGAAGGCATGCAGACAGGCTGCTAGACATTCATTCAAATAGTCAGACAGACAGAATTCTGAACATTCTTCTAGGATCCTCCCCCATGCAGAATTTCCGGTTCTTCTTCATCAACCTGTGCTTTATATGTATTTGGGATACTTGGAAATATTAGATGATCACGAACTTCAATCATTTCTGTTCGCACTGTCCATATGGCACTTCTCTTCGCGTTCTTGTTCAGCTAAAAGATTTGTCTGTTTTATCCACGTTTTACCTTCCGCCAAATAACCAGTATCGAATCCGTGCTAGAACCTGTCCTATAATTCCGCATGCTTACAACATTTTAGCTATAGCTTTATATATGAGATACTTTGTGAAATGCCGTGGCAAAATCTAGGTAGACATCCTCATGTTTCCTCTCTTATAAACCTCCTCGAAGTAAATGTATTCTAACAGATTCGTCAAAACACGAACGACCGCTTGCAATTCCCTGTTCACTGCTCTTTATAATATTATGCTCGCTTAAATGCCCCACTATGTTATCCAAAATAATTCTTTCCATAACCTTGTACACAACACTAGTTGAACTGAATGATCTATAATTCTATAATATACAATATAATGTAGTTACTTGGTTCACTTCCATCTCTTTCTTAAGCAACGGCACTGTGGGTCCATCTCTCGATTCCCGCATCGATGAATTGAATACCTACCTCTGTGAAAAAATAGGGTCGTTAAAAGCGGTTCTTGGTGTGATTCCCGAAGACAGCATTAACGAGTTTCCGGTGTGCATGTGGACAAAACTGGAAAAAGAGGCAGAGACGTATACGCCTAGTAAGACAGTCAAGCAAAAATGAGACAAAGAGATACACAGAGTACTTACGATCATTCCTTCGGGAGGGTGTTTCGTGGTCACGTAGGCGACGGTATCAATTAACTTTCTCTCGACATCCCACCAATTTGCAAGACCAATTCTATCGACGAAAAAAGACTACAAAACAGAAACAAACCATACACGAATGCACCCCTCAGATGAGCTATATAAATATTCTGGTCTAAAGACAGCTGCAAAGGACCTCGTATACCCAGGCTGGTAATCGTATTAATATGCGTACCTTACCCCAATCGTAATAATAGTCGTATAAATTCCGGAATTGTAACCTTGTCATAACCGTAGAGCTATAATTGTATTGCAATTTTACCGTAATCGTGCCGTAGTCGTAATGGCCATCGTGACGGTGGAGATAAGATGCTATAGAGGTGCTGAAGGCAGTTGTGTTACGG
Source organism: Aporrectodea caliginosa (assembly GCA_020284085.1). Taxonomy (NCBI): domain Eukaryota; kingdom Metazoa; phylum Annelida; class Clitellata; order Crassiclitellata; family Lumbricidae; genus Aporrectodea; species Aporrectodea caliginosa. Next base: position 83,297 of record JACEVL010000990.1, read on the forward strand.
GGTGGTATTATAGAGGTGGTGTTACGGGGTGTTGTTTAAGGGGTGGTCTTACAGAAGTGGAGTTACAGAGGTGTTGTTATTGGATGATGTTAGTGCAGGTGGTCTTGTAGTAGTGGCGGTGGTGAAATGTTGGTGGTGTCAATGGTGTCATGTTGGGAGTGTTGGAGATAGTATTGATAGTGGTGTTATAGGAGTGGTGTTATACTGAGGCATGGTAGTGATGGTGGAGGTGGTAGATATGTCATTTTGGCGGCAATTAGGTTTCAAAAGGTGCTAAATAAACACAACGTCACGTATAGCCTTCACGCGTACAGAACAGAAAGTCTCACAAAGTTAAGGATGGAGTTTATGAGGAAAATGAAGCTTCCGACGGTCCACTGCTGATCGATGGATGGAGGGAGTGGCTTGTAGAGCAGGTACGACAGACAGACGGTCAGAAGGACGAAGACGACGAACCACTTCATCCTAAACAGAACAACCATGCAGAAATGACTACAGTATGTATGATTGTAAAGTATGTATGATTGTATGTATGTATGTATGTATGTAGGTATGCATGTATGTATGTATGTATGTATGTATGTATGTATGTATGTATGTATGTATGTATGTATGTATGTATGTACAGTATGTATGTATGTATGTATGTATGTATGTATGTATGTATGTATGTATACATCGAAGTCATTTCTGCATTAAATTTTGGTAAGCGCCACCAGAGCACACTGTTAAGTTACTGAACTGTAGGCATCTTTAAGGCTATCGCGTAGATTGAGGGCAAAACCGCCACACACCTCCCCCGTCTGTGATTTAAGGGTTAAATCTCAGACTGAATACTACATAACCTAATCTAATGATTTCTGCGGTGCAGTTGGCATAACGCACAAGACATGTTTCCATGTATGTACGTACGTGTGCATGTATGTATACAATTATGTATGCATGTATGTATGTATGTATGTATGACTGTATGTATGTATGTATGTATGTATGTATGTATGTATGCGTATGTATGTATGTATGTATGTATGTATGTATGTATGTATGTATGTATGTATGTATGTATGTATGTATGTATGTATGTATGTATGTATGTATTATGTATGTATGTATGTATGTATGTATGTATGTATGTATGTATGTATGTATGTATGTACAGTATGTATGTAAACTATGTATGCATATATGTATGTACACTGTACAGTATGTATGTTTGTAAAGTATGTATGTATGTATGTATGTATGTATGTATGTATGTATGTATGTACGTACGTTCGTATGTATGTACGTACGTGTGTGTATATCAATCAATCAATCAATCAATCAATCGTTTATTTGTAGCCAAACAACAATAAACAATAATATTACAAATCAGATTGCACTTTTAAGTATCGATAGTTGAATGCCACAAGGGAAGGCCCTGAAGGGATCAAAGATCCCGCTAAGTAGGGACACCTCTATATAATTTCAACAGAATAATGTGGCGACCGAAAGATGCTTTACTTAGTATAATGTGGGTGTGTGTGCGCACGCGCGCGTGCGTGATGTGTATGTACCGGTTGCTGTTAATCTAAGCTAAGGACTTCAAAATCGCCGTGATCACAACACGCAACAATCAATCAAGTGAAAATGTAATGAGAAGATATAGTTTGAGGACGATTCTCTGGCCTGGATAGGCCTACGTGTTCAGCGTAAGCCTATAAGTCAAGTTCTGCATATGGGCCATTGACCTACCATCACCAAAGTTCCACAAATTTCTCCCTCTGACAGGGCAATACTTAGACGTCCACAATATATCTTACCTCGAGTATGCCATGTCTGACATTTATCAACTGAAATTTCTCTCTTACCATGTGCATAAGCTTAGCCTACTTTACTATTAGTTTACCTACTTAGATCGATAAACGTTATCTCGTAACGGTGCTCGTAGACTCCAAATTTCTAAAGCGCTACTCTAAAGCTTAGCGCAGGGCACCAGCTTATTCACGAGCGCTGCGTCATGTCAGATGGGTTGTCCATAGATCGATGTTCAGTGGAGGTCCGAGTCCGGTTGCCGGAGAGACCAGAGAGAGGAGACAGAGTGGTTTTGTCTTCTTGGAACAATTTCCTCTCTTCTTGAACTTTTTTTCCTACATCGACTGCTTCCCTATCTTTCAAGTTTTCCCCTTATAGTTTTTAAACAGAAATTACCCTGGATTTTGCAATGCACACCGATGCTGCTTAGCAGAGACCATTGCCTGCATGTCGCCGCAAGTAGGCCTATTTGTAACAGTGGCGCTAAAGAAATTCTAAGATTGCATTACTTTAAGGATCCTGAGTGGCCGAGTGGGTTGGTGCCTGCTCGTCGCGCCGGCGCCCCGGGTTCGCTTCCCGGTCGGGTCGGTTTATCAGAGATTAATTTCTCGGATCTTTACTGCGGGTGGCTCGGTCGCATTATAAACGTGGAGTACAATACAACACACAATACAACACATCACAATACAACTGGGGCGCGGTGGTGTAGGGGTATGTTCGGTGCCTTGCAGCTGGAGGGTTGCGGGTTCGAATCCACCTCAAAGTCGCCGCGTAGGGACCCTGGGCAAGTCCTTCACTCGCAATTGCTCATGCGCTTCGGCGTGAAACTCCGATTCAGCGTTCGCGCAGTAGTCGGGAGCGCCTCTGAATAGGAAATCTGGTAGGGGCGCTATAACAAGTGTTCAAATACAATACAATACAATACTTTAGATATTAAGTTAATTCTATTCTCTGTTTACACGTACCTCGATTTCAGACGTCTAGACTACTAAATATATCCTACCGTTTCTACCAACGTCATATTACCAACTGCGCAGCTGCAACCAACCGATTTACAGCACTGCCGAGGAGCTATTCGAATAGAAAACGACTGGTATTATATATAATTATATATACCGGTATCTATAATATATATAATATATATATACTGGTATTAAATATATAACATATATATATATATAAATGTGTGAACATAATATGCACAGTTATATTTATAATAGGTCGGTATGGCTGCAAAGCTCGTTAAATCGTTGCTTTTGCTTTTGCATGTCAGGCTGATAGGTCTGACATTCTGATAGTCTGACAGTAACTGTAGGCCTAGTACCTATTCAGACAGCTGTATGCTTTCACGTTTGGACGTTGATCGCTTTTTGAAAAGTAGGCCGATATTATATATACAGCTTGTTTACACACCCATCTGGGAACGCCTCAAATTGTTAAGGACTCTTGGCGCCGAAGAGCATATACAACCACAGTTGCAACATTGTACAGGCGAACGTTTAAACTGTTCAGCTTGCATGTCATATTCAGAAGTAGCATCGGCAGCAATGTAGAGTATGTGAGCTTCAGCAACGGAGAACTTACATGTAGGTATAGTTAATTAGACGTCAGCGCCCTGGCAACCCTTAGATGGCGTGATACTACTACTCCCCAAAGTTTTATGGTTAAGAAGAATTTTGCAAGACTAATTCGACTTTATCATGCTCAAGAAAACCACAAGATTTTAATCATTGATTATTACTACAGCCACTCAGTAACGTAACTAGGACTGTTCGTCTGGGGGCTTAATCCTTGAACATGGCGAGTGAGCCTATAGTGGGACCGGAGAGCTTGATTTAGTTTGAGGGCCTCAGCTTCGTTTGGGGGTGACTTAAGCCCCAAAGCTATAGTTACGTCCCTGCATCCACTGCTGTTACATTACTACTGCTACTGCTACTAATGCCTACAGTCACGACAAAGACAGTTCATGGTTTCGCCACACTAGCGCTCTCTAGCGAACTCAGCTACGTCACCCACACACTGTAGTCGGTGAGAAGATCAGTTGGCGAGCGACAGTAGGCAGTACGATTGTATTGTATTTGGCTATTTATAAAGCGCTTCTCACAGCAAAAGCCTTTCAGAAGCGCTCATTGATTGAACATGTATGTAAGTCGACAAAACGCCCTTGTATTATGCTGAGGCCAATGACTCCTGGTAAAGAAGCTCAAGCCTTTGCACCGGGTCGTTGCCCTGCCATAAAGCTGCCAGAACTTTTGCACTGCCTGCCTTAAATCGCGGTCTGGACTTGTTACTTGTATGACTGTCCTGGCTATGCCCTGATTAAAAGATGCCTGGCTCCGCCTCTGATAACTTATGTGATATTTCCAAACTTCTGAGTCTGACTTAAATTGGGATATGTATAATAATAAAGAGCAAATTTGGTAAAATAAAGTGGCTAAAATGGGCCAAACATTTGACAACAAATATTCTAATATGCAGACCCCACTGGGGGAGCTAATGCAACGTTCCCAAAAGCCCCTAGGCATGGTAGACTTTGCCCGACATTCCCTCAGACCCCCTTGTTGTGGCAGACTTTGTCCCAGTAGTGCAAATTGCCAAATGCGTTAAAACATGCACTGGTAGTAAGATACTCTAAATCTTCCTAAATCTGCTGCTGAGCTGTTTATCGTCTAGACTGAAGGAATGGAATCTACTGGATCCAGAGGTCAAAACTTCAAAGTACCACATAAAATATACAGCCTATGTACAGTTCTTTTCCATGGCAGAGTCACTCTGGTCTAGTACCGACATAATGGGATTGCTTGAAGCATGAGGTATAAGACACCACCACACCAGTGGCGTCTGTTTATTGACGGCTCTGCAAGAAGTCTGAAGACAGCGTTGCTTCACAATGGCAACCAGCAATCCAGCATCCCTCCGATGGGACGAGGCGATGATGGGTGAGTATTCGTCTGGAACTTGGTTCGTGAGGACAGTACTAGTCATAAAAGACAAAAGCGATCCAACGTACATTCTGAAGTTTTGGACGACTCAATTGTAGTAACTCGTCGTAAATTGTTGTTGTTGTTAGCTCAGATTGTTGCATGTACCAAGTAATTTCTATGCACGAGTGATAACAGATTAGCTTGTATTATGTTGTCAATATATTTTCTTAGTTTCTATGAGCACTGTGGACAATACACAAAAAGTAATGTGAATTTCGTATTCAGCATGTCAAACTTTATAAAGAGACATGAAAAACAAAGGCGAAACAAAACTTTATAAAAACTTTGTTACATAGTGATTTAATCGAAGACAGGATCGGCATTTAACAGAGCTAAAGGGCATGACCATGAATCAAAAGTAGGCTGGGAAATGTTTGCATATGCGAAGTATATGTACATTTACACGTTTTAACTCAATAGCGCCCGCATATTAAGGCCTCGATCCGAGTCATTGATCAGTGAATTGATCGAGTGAGATCCTTCACCACTGCTGCCCGTCTGATTGGGTGCCAAGTCATTTAAGGTCATCGCGTACGGACCGTGCTACCCCGAGATCCATCTCGGCGAACCGAATTACGCACCGAGATGCATGGGACGTAAGCAGGGCCGGATTAACATTTTGTAGGCATGGGTCCAAAATTGTATAGTAGGCCCCAAATGTATTTGAACCAAAGGTGTTGACAAAACTCTTAAATTATAGAATAGATATAAGATATTTATGAATTTAGAACTGTATACGACGTGCTTTCATAAAAGAAAAACAATATCCTGAAAAGCTAGCCGTTGTAGGCTACAATTTCATGCCAATGTTCATAGCCTAAGTGCTAAGTTTGTCAGTCTACATATCTTATGATGATTCTTATCCCATCGTAGATCTTAAAGCATTTTTGATGCGCTTTAGGTGACTAAACGATCATTCGCCGATGTAGTTAGATACTGAAAGTGTAAGATATTTATGCCTAGGCCTACGCAGAGCAATGCCAAACATGCGAAAATCCTATTTACAAATTGTATTCCTTCATTATTTGCAACATTTGGAGAGGCGATAGTTTGGTTGCCACTGACAGCAATTGACTCAAAAATGCTCGTTATTTCGAATAAAAACTTATGCATGAAAGCCTTCAGCTGGGCGAGGGCAAAGTGGAGCAGGCGAATAGTGCTGTGTAGGCCTACCTGATGCCAATGCCCGATGTGATGGGCGGAAGAGGATATATCAACAGTCTCAGCAGAGTAAACTGTCATGGGAACCCTAACGGCCTAAAGGAGCTAACGGTCACAAATCTCATGGCTGTCGAGTTGCAATTGAGTGACTACGTTGTTCGTTTGCAGTAAAACTAGCGTGTTTAAACATATTTCAGTTAGGACTACATTCATTTTTCATTCCAGAAATTTATATAGTGCCCCTTCAAGATTCCTACTCAGAGGCGCTCCCTGCGCTATTCTAAATGATGTTAGAGTCAATGTGACGAGACAGTCATGCAGTCGAAAACGAACACAGCTCGAATAACAGACGACTAGAAGAGTCACCACTGGCAGGATCCCGCAAACACGAAGAACAATCAATCAATCAATCAATCAATCAATTTCGTTTATTCACAACACCAAGCTGACAGGTCGCAACTTGTTACAGGTAACAGCTAGGAAAAATTGTCTAAGTCAACGGATTCGAAGTCAACGGATTCGGAGTTGGTGGTTGACATGTCAACGATGCAACATTTGAAAACTAAAATAATAGTTAAGGACAGTATTAGAATGTGAAAAAATTTGTAAGGTAGCATTCTAATGGTAGGCCCTTATTTGTGAAATTTTTAGTAGGCCCGGGTCCGTGGACCCACTGGACCCGTGGTTAATCTAGGCCTGGACGTAAGCAATCACTATGGGAGAAAGACTATATCTATTACTGAACACATCAGCAGCATTCTCCAATCATGCTCAACATCCATTTACGCGATAGGAACTCTAATTGCACACGGGATAACCACCACTCCAGCACTCCACGAGGTCACGTGCATGAGCCACTGTCCTGACACGAATGTTGTACGCCTCTCCTGCATGGTGAAGTCTCGCCGCATCAGGAGACACAACCCGGCTGAAGAAGCTAATGGACAGACTAAAAGGAGTGGGATACTTACAACCTATAACACTAACAGTGGACTCACTAGCAACCAGGGCGGACCAGTACTTGTTTATAGCAATGCAGAGTAATGAGCATCATGTCCAACCAAACGAGTCACCCAGTTCAACGTATACGGAACCGGCCGCACTTATTTACTCTCCCCGAAAAAGACACCAGAAATTTTATAGGCCTATCAAGAATGCTATAATAAAGATAAATTTTAATGTAATGTCGTGGAAAACTAAACATTATAAACTAAACAATGAAATCTTATACGTGTAAAGAAGAACAGCATTCTGCCTACCTTATTAATTAAATAAACGAAAATACAGTAATATACAATCGATGAAACTAACTGGGTCAACTGGAGCTCGTGCTTGAAGTGAGTTCCCCAGATACAAGAAGCCTGCAGCGTAACAAACGAGGAGGAGGTGTGATATGTATTTATGTACGCATACAATGTTTACTTTTTGCATGCATGTACGTGGGTGCGTGTACATGTCTGTGTGTACGTATTATTGCATGTGTAACCTATGTCTTAAAGACGTTCTAACTGTTAACATTAACCAAATTGGATGAGCTATTTTCTCCGCCTGCAGCGTATAGACGGTATAGTTGACTGGAGGGTAGGGAGTGTGCGGTGGGACACGAGGTAGAAAATGTCACGCGAAATAGGAGCCAACCATACGATGCTCCAAGCGCTTCAGCTGTATGATTGCGAAACTGTCTTAATGGAAGAGTTGAGCCATTGTGGTTGGCACCAGACAGCTAAGTCAGACCTTTCTGTCGTTTTGCCTCCTAATATACATAGATACATCGAGGTATAAATGCATAAATACATACATACATGTATACGTACGTACATACATACATACATACATACATACATACATACATACATACATACATACATACATACATACATTCATGCATACATACATACATACATACATACATACATACATACATACATACATACATACGTGATCATAGTTCTGTCATCTTGGGCGTTACAATGAATGAAGCTTTGAGTTTCGAGTCACACATCACCCGTATATGTTGTCAGGCCAGACAATCGCTGTATGCCTTGCGCATCCTCGTGGCGCATGGTCTTTCAGGCCCTATGCTATACGACGTGGTTCGTGCTACAACGGTGGCCCGAATGCTCTATGCTGCTCCGGCTTGGTGGGGGTTTGCAGGGCAGCAAGAAAAGAACCGCCTTCAGTCGGCGATGCGGCGTCTGATTCGTCTGCGGTACCTGCCAGAGGACAGTCCATCGTTTGAGCATCTTTGCAACACTGCCGACTCACGCCTCTTCTCTGCGGTCCTAGGAAACCCGGGGCATGTACTCCATGGACTACTCCCCCCCAAAAAGCCGCTCCCCTACACCCTGCGCCCGAGATTACATGACCGTTTTATTCCACAAGCTGACAATCTTTCACGCAGATCGTTTATAATAAGAATGTTATACTCTGTATAAATGTATGTACACCGAAGTGCGGATATGCAATTGGTTGAATAAAGAATATACTTACTTACTTACTTACATACATACATACATACATACATACATACATACATACATACATACATACATACATACATACATACATACATACATACAGGCATACATTCAGGCAGGCATGCATGTAGCTATAATCTCGAAATGTATATGAAGTTAGATTTTTAAAGGATGATATAACATCTCTTCGTTTTACCGATATCGTACTCTTCGTGCCTTTTCTCTTTTCTGTGCATTGTTGTTTCTAAAGTGTGGGCGCTTTACTCGAGCTAATTAAGTATTGCTTACCTGAACACGTAAACACATTATGCATGTATACATGTATTTATACATGAAAATGTGTAAGAATGCACGGATATGCATACAATTACATGTATATAATACAATGTTTGATTATTTTTAAAGCACATTTAACTCAGCGTCTTGAGACTTGTCTCCAGTGCGACTGTGTTTTGGAGAAGTCTTAATATAAGTAAGTCCTCTGGCTGCGACCTGCTGCTTCTGCCATCCGCCGCTAGGGGGCCTGTTAAAACGGATGTTGACCTATAGACATTTGACATCTGTTGAGCGACAGACGGAAGGAGGAGAAGCAAGACGATGGTTACGACGGTGGGTGGCCTAGTTTTTCTTGTCATAAATTAAACTGAACCTCGAAGGTAAGAAGGTTAGAAGGTAAGGAAGGCACGCTGATAGACGGAGAGCCATGGTAACATGGTGAGACATAGAATGAAAGGTAAGAATTGCCGTAAACAGGATTTAGTAAACAGAAACGTTTAGTCTTTCTGATGACCTTTACCATTTTTCCAAGAGTTTTATGAGCTTTAAATTAGCTGACTCAGAATTTTGTGACCGTTTCGGTGTGACACTTTCATCGTGGGCTTTTAAACTTTAGTTCCTTGTGCTTTTGTTTATTCATCCCAACCAGTTTGTGAAAAAAATTCAAAAGGTTCCCTGGATTCACCCTTGCTTTAGTTCTGGCCACGTAAGGGCTCTCTCTCTCTCTCTCTCTCTCTCTCTCCTCTCTCTCTCTCTCTCTCCCTCCTGTCTCTCTCTCTCTCTCCTCCTGTCTCTCTCTCTGTCTCTGTCTCTCTCTGTCTGTCTCTGTCTCTGTCTGTCTGTCTGTCTGTCTGTCTGTCTGTCTGTCTGTCTGTCTGTCTAATATTGAATATATACTATATAATATTATATATATATATTATATATAATACATATGTATGGATGTATGTATGTATGTATGTGTATGTATGTATGTATGTATGTATATATGTATGTATGTATGTATGTATGTATGTGTGTACGCATGTTTGTACGTATGTATGTATCTGGCTACTTGTAAAAGCGCCTTTTAAAAATCTCACAAGGTCGTTTATGTCCACGTATAAAGTAAGAACGCGTGCGCAGGTACAAAGCTTTGTGGACAGCATCGTTTTTATTCGACGGTGATCATAGTTCTCTTGCAATGTTACTATTCTGCACGACTCTCTGTGTACGCTTGCGTCTGTCCATTCGTTCCTCTCTTCCTTCGTCTGCCTACGTCTCTTCGTCCGCCTCGCCGTACGAGGGCGTTTAATAACATTTCGACGGCGTTGCCTTTTTTTAATAAAGCCTTGTTGTCTGTCATGTTGCAGTCGGGCAACGTCGGTCGATATGGAAATGCGCTCCGTCTTTAGTATTCGACGCACCGCTCGCCAACCCTGAAAGGCTTCATTAAGTTCTTCCGGCGCCCGCCGCTACGTGGCGTGAGTTACTGCCGCAGTCTGCTTCACTGCTGCAGCCCGCTTCTTCTTCGCCGCCGGTCCGACTAAAACCCGGCAATGACGCAGGCCGACTGCGGCGGGCATGCGCCTGCATTATCGAGCGAGAGCTGTAATTTTCAGAAATTGAACTTCCGCCTATCGACGTGTCCCGGATGTTCTGTCATCGTCCGGGCAGATATTTTATTCAGTCGGCGAACTGGCCAATTCTATAATCGCCAGGCAGGTGACTGGATTAAAGGGGACATGTCGAATGGCTTAGCATATCATCCTGTGTATAAGTCGCACGTCGTGGATAAGTCGTAGCTTTTTATTCCTGTATAAGTCATACTCCTGCTGCGTGTGCAATCCTCTTCATGCCTGGTGAATAACTCGCATCTCTGTATTGTGTATAAGTCGAATCTCTCTCTCTCTCTGTCTTGTGTATAAGTCACATTCTGTCTTGTGTATTAAGCCGCAAACGAATATACGATAACGAATATACGATCTCTGTCTTGTGCATAAGTTGAATCCGTATGTAGTTAGTTACTTTGTTATAGTTGCGTAATATAGCACACCAAAACCAAGCTAATTCAAGTTGTGTCAGGTTTAGCATACAGTCATTATATTAGTCGTATGTCTGCCTTGTGTATAACTTGCATGCATCCCCCTATGTATGGCAAATGCATGCGCCGCCATTTAAATTAGCTTCGTTTAGTGATACAGAGATCCCATGGGCTTTTATAAACAAGCTGTCTCTGTAAATGTGCTATTGGTTCTCTGTTCAGCTAAAAGTATTATCATCTTCTCTTAGTTAAATATCGCTTTTTATATTTGAGTTTGATGGCTGTCCCTCGGTGGCTGTGGCCGTCGTTAGTTTTGTGTTTACTAGCGCCTTGTAAATTCGTTTGAAATAGTGCACCGCAATTATACAGATGGTTTCGGATATCTTTCATAAAATTTGGCTGTCTTCTGTATCATGCTTGTAGTTATATTTGTTTTTAAGTATGTACGTATGTAGGCCTATGTATGTATGTATGTATGTATGTATCTATGTATGTATGTATGTACGTATGTATGTGTCTATGCATATATGCATGTGTTTATATATGTCTGTCTGTCTGTCCGTCCGTCCGTCTGTTTGTCTGTCTGCTTGTCTACACAATGTGCGAGACTGATAAATAAACTTTCTCGTGCACTGCCTTTTACACATAAGTCCAATAACCGTAGCTTTGCGTCTGCGTACTACACCCTAGCAGTCCATGCGTGGTGTGCGGCGGCGGCCCTAAGTCACTCTGGCCATTTATGTCGTCCGAACAATATGGCACTTGGTCGGTTGCGAAGGAGAGAAGCCGCAATCTAGCCAAACGAATCTAATTATCGAAACGGACGGCGCCCCATACGCAGCAACGATTATTAAGAGCGCCGTCGCCGCCGCCTACACAGACAGCCGAACAATCCGCGCCAGTGCCGTTGCTATGGTGACCGGGTGTGCGAAATGTCACCGGCGGATCACGCGTGCCACTCGGAAACTATGGTAACCGGCGTGGATTTTTCGTTGCTATAACAACAGAGGAAGCTATATGTTGTAATATTTGTAAGTAGACCTATTACATGTATATCATATTCTGCGCGTTTTTCGCTATATATATATATGTAAATGGCGCGAGAAATGGGGTTTTGTATTGTATTGTATTGTATTGTATTGTATTGTATTGTATTGTATTGTATTAATGTAGGCCTACTTTCTAATGTCGTTGTCATGAGTTTGTAAGGTCTTTGGCTGAAGCACCAGCAGACAACAGCACGACACTAGCGTCATGGAGAACGTTAATGTCGTTTCTTGGAGGCTTCTGGAAAATTCGATGGAGACGAAAAGCAAATGCTACGTAGAACACAGCCACTGTTCGTACTCTAACAGTGCCAGACCCAAGCCTGGAGAAAGGAGGAGGTCGACACTAATCATCTTTGTTATGACACATGTGTCGTTAAACAGCAAACAACCAAACCAAATGCTTTGTAAACAGCTATAATTTTTTTACCTCTGTCGCACTGCAGAGCATCCACTTCAGCAAGCTGTTCCTTGTGCAGAAAATTCTCCGTTGCTTGGCACTTGCAACGGGTCATGAAGCCACTAAACTTTCTCGATTTTTAAAACTTTACCCAGCATATTACCATGTAGCGCAAGCAATCATCGTCACCTCAATCAATCAATCAATCAATCAATCAAAAAACTTGATATAGCGCCCCTTCAAGATATCTACTCAGAGGCGCTTCTGACCCAAACACGGCTGAAAAGAATAGTTTTCACTTTTCAGAGAGGTATAAAATGCAGGGGAAGAGTTCCTAGGTAGGAGACGGAGCTCTAGAGGAAGCCCATTCCAGATACTCGGGACCACGACGGAGCAGGCCCGATGTTGCATTATAGAAGTGCGTGCATACTGCATAGAATGCCATAGAGGACAGTCAAGTCGCCGCTGGCCGCAGAGCGAAGGGATCGCCGGATCGGCGGCCACATGCATACAAAGAACCCACACACGTCTTAGGTTACTCCTATAAAAAATGGTCCCAAAATTTATGCGCCGTTAGGTCGATTTCACAAGATGCCCGTAGTTGAATCACAGTAAAAATAGCCAAGCAGCGTCCCTCGGGGGCGCTATAACATGAATTAGATACATAAATATGATCTTTATGACTTATCGTTTACATAACATCTTTTAAAGACCTCTCTATAACGTATCCACGCGCATATGCTTCTGCCCTTAAAAGGCTCGGCGACTTCCGCCCCCTCCACCCCCACCCCCTTCCGCGACGAGTGTACGGTGGCCCGTAGCGGACGAAACTCAGCCTTCCATGCACTGCAGGACAAAACTAATTAGCGTACAATTCCCCGTCAGCGCCTCGCGGGACCCGATTGGATATCACGGGTGGCCGCGTACAATAATTCGCTAAAAGCTATCGTATATAGCCAGTCAGTCGGACTTGGTTCGACTGGAGCTGTCGGTCGGCAACCCGATCCATCGACACAGTGAAGGAACGCGTCCCAGATCAGACTCGGGGCACGCTCAGAGCACCTTCAGCAAATTAAGAGGCATACAGTGTAACAATGGAGCAGCTGAAACGTGAATCAATGAAATCTCTTATTGAACACCGAAATTAATGATTATTATTACCACAAAATAATGCATAGGTGGGATCATGCTCATGCCATCCTGTATACGTTAAGCTATACCTTATATACCAACAGTCTTCGGCCAAACTGTATACCCATTATACCAAATTGGCAGACAAAGTCTAGTTACAAAATATAGAAAATGCAGAATATGATGTCTATGCTACTCTGGGCACTAACTATTCACTAACTATTGTTGGACACTCGAACAGTTGTGTTTCATTGTCTCATACGTTTAGTCACATACGATCACAGTACATCTTGTTGATGGAATATTCTATTGCTAACATAATAATTATGGGGATGACTAGATAAGCTGAGTCAGCTTCTTCTCCCCATTGAATCGTTTACTACACAGGATCATTGATGAACAATTCTGAGACTGTATAACTTACTATGTACTTTGATCATTCATACTGTTCTATTGTTTTACTGTTCGATTCTGAATAAACCAATCGTCGTCGTAATGCACAAGTCATCAATCGGTGTTTGCTTCTGAGCAAAATCTCATTCTGAAATCAACTCCCTTGGACTCAATGGACTGAACCACAGTCTGGTTTCTAAAGGAATCAAAATCCGTGTTTGTAAGAACTTGTCTCAATCGCAAACTTGGCTGTTTAAGTTTAAAGTTTTCGGACTTTTCTTAAATTTAGAGTCAAGCATTAAACGCACCGCCAGAATTATTCTGTGTATACGTAGTCTGATAACATTAGGAAAGCTATAGGCCCTAACCCTAAAACTAAAGGCCTCTTTTAAAGATAGCATTTTTAACAGTCCTGGTCAGCAAAGTCAACCGAGCAGACCTCCTCTTGTTCGGAGTAATCCGGTTATCCTGCAGGGACAGTCTTGAACGCGTCCCGATCCGCATAGATCAGGCACGTTAAGGATAGGCCAGTCCAGTTTCAGATATTATATACACAGAAATCTGCCGCTTGCTATTGTGTTCATTAGCCTGTTTGTGGCCAGTAATACTGTCGCTATTCGTCGGCACTGGACTTCCGGTCCCAGTTTGCTTCTTCCGGCGGCGGTAGCCATGGCTACCGTTGACAAGGCAACCATTTTTTCAAGCAACTTAACATTTCGACAATTTAGAAAGAACGTTTGAGCTTTCGCCGTTTGGTCTTCGTTTGGTTATATCAAGTGAGAAGCATCCCTTGTAGTGGAGTTATACGTCAAGTAGTGGCCTGGCGCTATATAAAATTTCGCTTCACATTCAAGTACGGTCTCAGTTATTATGAAGCGCATATTGAAATCATCCGCTGATTTGTCCAAAGCAGATAATATTACGCCACTGCGTAATGTAACGTCAATGAGGTTTATTGTAAGTCAAAGTATCGTAATGTAACTCAACCATTTACTAACACTGTAGGCCCGTCCCTTCAGGTGTGCCCATTGTTCCCATAAAAACTGTTTTTTATATTCTGGTATTTAATGATTTCTTGTATTGACTTTCCAATCACTGTTTTGTAACTGCAATTGTTTTACTCGGATCAATAAACGAATTGAAAAAATTGAAAAAAATGTAATGTAACTCACCGTACTTTAATAACACTCAAAATAACTTAATGAAATTTAATATAACCGTTCACTTGTTACGCGCACGAGCACGCCCCCGCACACATCGTCCTCGCATCTGGTTCTGTTATGGCGCTATAAAAATTTAGCCATGGCGTCCAATCGCGTAAAAGCATCGCCTTGTTTTGACAGCGCATGTCGGAATGATCTGTCGTTGGGTTGGTCTCCATTTGCCGAGGGTGATCGGAAACTATTCTCCGCAGTGGCGTTCGATTGCATTTGCGCTGGCTATTAGCAACATGTCTTTGCATTGCGTGTATGGGGTCAATTTATATAGCACCGCTCACAGAACAAACTACTATTGGTCTTCCGTCATTAGAGTAAGTGATTTCGACTGCGATGGGGACAAATGGTGGCGGAGTCAGGGAGCAGACGTAAACAGTGGCGGATTCAAGGAGAAAATTTAAATGTGCGGAATTCAGGAAGGGGATTTAGCAATGGCGGATTCAGGGAGGAGATGCAAGCAGTGACGGATTCGAGAGTTCAGATCCTATTCCAGGTTCTGAGGTGGAAAGATGTTTTGGCTGAAGCGCACACACGACAGCTCAGTCCAACCGGGCAATCATTTCTACAACGCTTGACAAAGAATTGTGAGATTTGCATTGTGTACCGAGTTTCGAAACCCCGGTCAAATGAACATGTTCTTTCCATCTTGTTCATTTATGCATAAAGCAAGTAAATAAGTGAGCAAGTAATTAGTAAATTTATATGTATTCTGCTATCCGTACGAGCTTAGTGTGCAAGAATTATGGATAGAGATAGATAGATAGCCTATAGGCCCATTCTTTATTGAAACCAATTTATTGCATACCGCATTTTGGTGTACAAAAACTGAAGCATATCAATAACATTAAAGACGATGAACCTATGCAGATGGTCATTATGTCCCATATTGTAGTCCCCAAATAGATTATCTAACCCGTTACCCATTAAACTAAATTCATTCATATAACATCCTTTTATACATATCCTATGTATAAATACTAAAGTTCAGTTTTGGTTCTGGCGTATCTTGTACATGTATTTTTGAATGCGTAACCTATTGTGCAGGAGTGCATGGACTATGCGGTAGAAGGGAGATGTGCAAGAATGTGATGACACAGGAAGTGGACGCAAGAGGGCCGTTCGATCATGACGTTGCCTTGCACCGTGCAATCGACGCTTTTTACCGAGAGATGCATTAACGCGTGTCAACGAAAGGAGATAAGATGGCGGCCGGTGAAAGTGCCAACAGCACCTGGTCGGGTAAGATACAAATCATCGGTTCCTGCAACACTTCCGAGTGAATTGTTCGACTCGGCAGAGAGTTTCCTGTGAAGTAATTGGGAATCGAATACGGGACGCTGTGTTGAAAGGCGGTCGTGTGAACCAGTTTGGCAGTGGACGAGTGAGTACATCAGTGATCAAGTCACGAATTGTATACAGCGTTCACTCCGTTCCTTCGGCACTCAACGATTGATGGATTGCCTTCGCTCGCGTTCATGTCTGCGTTTGTATGTCCAGATGTCCTACTGAATGTGTGTCTGGTTGCTGTATTGCTTGTCTGTCTGTAGTTGTTCCTTCGCTAGCGTCCATGTATGTGTATTGCTGAATGTACTTTTGTTGTCCTGTTTTGTTTGTCTATATATGTACGTGCAGACGTCTTCTTTTGTGCCTCCGTGTTTTCGTTTGTCTATCTGTCTGTCTCTCTGTCTGCCTGTTTGTCTGTTCCTTCGCTCGAAATCGTGTCTTTCTAGACATCTTAATGTTTAGATGTCTTACTGTCTCTGAGTCTGTCCATGTCTGTCTAACTGTCCTGTTCCGTTGTATTGGTTGCATGTCTTGTCCTTGTCTGTTTGTCGTTGGTCTGCGAGTTGACGCTGTGAATACGACACTGGAATGCACAGTGAGATTTAACAGTCCCATGGATTTCCAGACTATCTGGACCAACTCAGTCCATCCTCTCTTCAGGATAGGCTAAGTATATGGATTCCAACGCGAAGGGTTTCATAAAGCAGTCCTGTATCTGTCTAGCTGTCCATCTGTATATGTCTGTAGATGCTTTCGTACAACTGTATCAATCAGGCTGTGTTTACGCCCATTGTCTGGCTAAGGTCATCCTACTTTGCCTTACCTGACCAGCATTACGAATCAGGATTTGAACCGGTGACGCTGAGGCAGCAGTGTAAGGCACTCTGTCCTTCCGTCGCAGTGCGCATGACCGGATATTAAGGCGCTTTCTGAATCCAAGCGTCTTATTGGATCACGACCGGCTTCCCCAACTCTCTCTCCGGAAAAGCAACGACAAAATCACATCAGATTGAGTAAGAATCGGTGTACAGTGATAACTTCTGAAAATGAATGAAGAAACACGTAGGAAATGCTGACACACGTATGACGATAAACCAAGCACTCCCCTCCAAATAGTAAGAGAGGGCTTACTATTTGAAGGGGAGGAGAGAAGGATGGGCCAGGCGATTTCAAAGGGGCACAATATTAGTACATATATTTTTATTATTTAATGGTAAACAAATAAATAATATTAGATATAGAGATTTTAATTATTTAAGGGTTAAAATTAAATATTTTCTGAAAAGCCAGGTTCAAGAAACAAAGCAAGATACAACATTGTTTTTAAAGGTCTCAGTCTCCGTTTCCCCCCCCCCCCCTCCCGCTTAGTCGTAAGCGCAATTTCGAGACTTTTAGAGCGCCTAAAAAAGCTAATTCACGGGAACCAGTTATTTCTCAGGCACTCAGATAAAAAAATCAGTAGGTAGGTACAAGGTAAGTTAGGCGCCAGGTCACGGTCCAAAGGTCAGGCTGGCAGTCAAACGGCCATGGGGGTGGGGGGTCGATGTTTAGAAACGGAGCTGTAAGAGTTAATGGAGAGAGGAGGAATCAGGAGTGGATTTTCCAACTGTGACAAACGCATAAACTGCTTAAACTTCATGATAAATTCCCCTGGCATACTAAAATGGAAATAAGAGGCCGATATTTTTGGCGATGGACCTTGAGACGGCTTATGTTTCATATGGGATTGGATGAACTTTTGGCCTGCCCTATCTGAGACAGTAGCCGAATGGTTCGAGTGCTAACGTTGTAGCGCGGAGCGTACGGGTTAAAGCCTCCTCCGAGATGACTATAGCCTACTAGTAGCATATGGTTCTCGAACAAATCGCTTCACGCGCAATTGCTCTCATCTCTATCAACAGATACATTGTTATTACCTAATCAGATAGCGGTGCTTAATAAATAATAGTTCTATAGCCGCTACTTAAATGAATGAATTTTTGGAACCATGTTTACGCTGAGAACGGTTCTTCACGAACCAGAATCTTACTGCAACCGATGCAGTGTCGACAGGTTTATGAAGCTTTCGTTTTGCCAGAGAGGGAGAGAGAGAAAGCGTGCCTTCGGTCGAGTGCATTAGGCGTTCCATTAATTAGAGGGCGCTCAAAGACGCTCCACGTAGTGTTTCAGAGTTCATGCAGACAATGGGAGTGAACAGAGGAGGGGAAGAGGGGGACTTATACCCGTCTGATGTGGTGCCGATCGCCTCAATAAATCAAAATATGGAACGCCGATTTATCTCCAGTAAATGAACTAAGTCACACATTCGTTCATTCATGCATTCGTTTGCTTATTCGTTCGTTCGTTCATTTGATAATTCATTCATTCAATCATTCATTCATTCTGTCAGTCAGTCAAGTCAGTAAGTCAGTTAGTCAGCAACCAGTCAGTTGCAATAGCGACTCTTTAAGGTACCATTCATTCGTTCGTTCATCCACTCATTCATTCATTCAGTCAATTTCAATGGCGCCTCTTTAGGGTACCACTCATTCACTCGTTCGTTAATTCACTCCTTCATTCTCTAGAGGCGCCATATAATTCGTCTATTACATTACACAACATTAGATTTATTTAGATCACAGCACAAGACGACGTTAGCTGCACTTTGGTAAACGACCTTTATATAGCGCCATTATGCCTCTCTAAGCGAATAAGTAGAGGACTCCGAGGAGTAGTCTTGAAGAAGAGTCACTGCATGCGCCGGCACGTGGAGCCTCAAGCGACGGCCGATGTTATGCCATCTTCGTAATTACGGCCTGTGGCTCCTTCTGGTGGCCGCGGCTGTAGACTGTAGTGTGTGCGCTTTAGCCTTGTGAGGATTATCCCTTAATCCTGACTTCAGTGCTCGACGGCTGACAACTGAAACTGGAGCTAATCCTGCGTAGGATCTATCCAGGCGTCCATATGAACAGAATCGTAATCTCTATTGATGAAGCCAACTCTAGCCAATCCTTCATCTTCTTCTTCCTTTTGTCTTCATTTTCATCATCATCTTCTCTCTTCGTCCTTTTATTATTATCCTTCTCCTTAATATTCTTCTTCGTCTTCATCCTCTTCTTCTTCTTCTTCTTCTTCTTCTTCTTCTTCTTCTTCTTCTTCTTCTTCTTCTTCTTCTTCTTCTTCTTCTTCTTCTTCTTCTTCTTCTTCTTCGTCGTCGTCATCGTCGTCGTCGTCATCGTCGTTGTATTCTTCTACTTGTTCTTGTTCTTGTTCTTGTTCTTGTTCTTGTTCTTGTTCTCGTTCTCGTTCTCGTTCTCGTTCTCGTTCTCGTTCTCGTTCTCGTTCTCGTTCTCGTTCCTGTTCGTGTTCGTGTTCGTGTTCGTGTTCGTGTTCGTGTTCGTGTTCTTCTCCTTCTCCTTCTCCTTCTCCTTCTCCTTCTCCTTCTCCTTCTCCTTCTCCTTCTCCTTCTCCTTCTCCTTCTCCTTCTTCTCCTTCTCCTTCTCCTTCTCCTTCTCCTTCTCCTTCTCCTCCTCCTCCTCCTCCTCCTCCTCCTCCTCCTCCTCCTCCTCCGGGCTGTATTTTATTATCCATCTAGTTTAACTTGCGGGAATCTTGCTTGCTTGCTTGCTTGTTTGATTGAGCCACAGGCTAAAAAGTCAAATCTTGCGACGACTAGTTCGATCACTTACAATCATTCAATCGTCGTGAAACTTGGCATATAGACTCGCCCTCGCACACACTTCATTCTATCAAAATTTCAGCTCCCCCAAAAGGCTAGCTTATAGAATCGGGGACTAAACTTTTCGAATCGGGGAATCCCCTTTTCCGATACGCAGCGTTGTGATTGGCCAGCGTTGTGATTGGCCGCAGTCGTAAAATGAACGCGGACTATATATTTGTAGAGGTAACTGCTTCATAAGACGCATTATAGGATACTAGATGGATATAGTAAAAAACTTTGTTTTTACGGGCTGTATTTTTATCCATCTAGTTTAACTTGCGGGAATCTTGCTTGATTGATTGATTGCTTGAGCCACAGGCTAAAAAGTCAAATCTTGCGACGACTAATTGGATCACTTACAATCATTCAATCGTCATGAAACTTGGCAGATAGACTCGCCCTCGCAGACACTTCATTCTATAAAAATTTCAGCTCCCCCAAAAAGGCTAGCTTATAGAATCGGGGACTCAACTTTTCGAATCGGGGAATCCCCTTTTCCGATACGCAGCGTTGCCATTGGCCAGCGTTGCCATTGGCCGCAACAGAAACGGGTGCGCTGCCTCATTAAACGCATGCTATGTCGTAAAATGAACGCGGACTATATATTTGTAGAGGTAACTGCTTCGTAAGACGCATTATAGGATACTAGATGGATATAGTAAAAAACTTTGTTTTTACGGGCTGTATTTTATTATCCATCTAGTTTAACTTGCGGGAATCTTGCTTGATTGATTGATTGCTTGAGCCACAGGCTAAAAAGTCAAATCTTGCGACGACTAATTCGATCACTTACAATCATTCAATCGTCATGAAACTTGGCAGATAGACTCGCCCTCGCAGACACTTCATTCTGTAAAAATTTCAGCTCCTCCAAAAAGGCTAGCTTATAGAATCGGGGACTCAACTTTTCGAATCGGGGAATCCCCTTTTCCGATACGCAGCGTTGCCATTGGCCAGCGTTGCCATTGGCCGCAACAGAAACGGGTGCGCTGCCTCATTAAACGCATGCTATGTCGTAAAATGAACGCGGACTATATATTTGTAGAGGTAACTGCTTCGTAAGACGCATTATAGGATACTAGATGGATATAGTAAAAACTTTGTTTTTACGGGGTGTATTTTATTCGTCTTTTCATTGTTCTTCTTCGTCTTTATCTGTCTTCTGCTTCGTCTAACGTCTTCTCTAACTTTTCTGCAACCATTCCTCTTGCTTCCTCCTCTTTCTTCTTTTAAAATCCTAGTTATCCTTCACTCGCTATCTCCTCTCCTTCCAACGCCCCCGTGTTTTCTAATTCTTCTCCTCTATTCTTGTTCCTTCATAAACCCTTCTCATCGTCTCCGAATTCTGTTACTTTCCTTTCTTTCTCCTTCTGCTCCTACTTTTCCGTCTTCTTCTTCCTTCCCTCCTCTTCCTTTTCATCCTCCTCATTTTCTCCTTGTATCTGTTTCTCTTCCTCCTCTTCTCCCTTCCCTCCTCTTCCTTTTCATCCTTCTCGTTTTCTCCTTGCATCTGTTTCTCTTCCTCCTCCTATTCTCCTCTTGCTCCTCCTCTTCTTTCTATTCTTTCTCTTCATCGAACATCTTTCTACTCTTCATTCGTCCAAGCCTCAGAATGACGTCAGTCGAGTACACTCTCTCCTTCTTCAGAATCTCTCGAATCAACACAGCCTGCTCTCACTCTCAAGATAAATCCACTCGATGGCTGTCACTCCCCATGGCTCTAAAATTCTATTTGATTGCACTAAATAAGATTGGATTGCATTCATTCATTCATTCATTCATTCATTCATTCATTCATTCATTCATTCATTCATTCATTCATTCATTCATTCATTCATTCATTCATTCATTCAGAGGACTTATAAATCACCCTTCCAAGATACTCAGAGGCACTCTCAGTTCAAATCCGGCGATAAAGAACATTTTAGCAGTTCGATTAGATTAGATAAGATCAGATTGGATTAGATTGGAACATATTAGATTAGATTGGATTGGATCTGTGGGACTGTAATGGATCGATTTGGAATGAATTGGACGCCGCCGCCGCCTTGTTGTCGCTGAACCAGACTCTTGGGATTGGCACCGACACGGTGTTCTGCGACTCTGCGATTGGTTCCTAAGCGTCAAAGCACCAACCAACGCAGAGCAGAACGGACCGACAGTTACAACGGAGGACCACCTGCCATGACGATTCAAATGGAGCAAAGAGATTCGTTTAGATATCGTCCATCCAATGGATATCCAACCAGACTCCAGCTCAGCATTCGTTTATTTGTCTGCATGTCTTTCTTTCTCTGTCTTTGTGTCTGTCTGCATGATGATGGTGTCCGTGTCAATCTGCCTGCTTGTATAGGCCTACGTCAGTCATTCTTGACGTATAATATTTGTTTGTCTGTCCGTCAGTCTGCTAGTCTGTCTGAGTCGTTTCCCCTTTTGCTTGTCTGTTTGCTTGTCCTTCCTTCTGCCTGTTTGTACATCTGCACGTCCATATGCCTACTTGCCTGTCTGTGCGTCTGCCCATCTGTCTGTCTGTCTGTCTGTCTGTCTATCTGTCTGTCTGTCTGTCTGTCTGTCTGTCTGTCTGTCTGTCCATTTGGAGACAGCGCATGCGTGCGGGGCGCACAGTGAGCGCAGAGCCGAGACAAAGGATGGATAGACGAACGGATGAGTGCGTGCATATCGACAGGATTGGCCGGAATGGACAGTTGTGGACCCGACAATGGATGGACGGACAACTCGTTGAGAGAGCGACGAGAGACACGGTCAGAAAATACGACGGAACAACCGTATCTATAAGGAATGGCAGAGGAATCCTTAAGGTAGGCCACATATATGACCGACGTATTATGATAACGATGAAAGGAAATACGATTAAGTGGGAGGATCGGGAACAGTTATTTGTGTTAAGACTTAAGAGCATATGGTTTAAAGTATGGAGTGGCTTAAAGCAAGGTATGACAATAAGTAATTTATGGCATAAATAATAATGTGGATTAATGTCTGGCATTGTATAATGCAAGGCTTTGGCACCCAATTATAATTATTATGTGGTAGTATGGTAAGATTATGCTGGAATAGCATAGCGGACAAATAAGAAATGCTAGCAGGTTATATTAAATCAGGCTATTTGCATTATACAATGCAAAGTAAGGCATTTGAGTGGGCCTTATGTAAAGTTTCCCATATCCCATTGCAGAACTCAATTCCTACTCGTAGGTTTATGAGCCACCAGTGGACCAATCCCAAAAGGCCGTGGACACGGTTTGCTTTCCAGCCCACTTCACTACATATATCTATATTGTTTCGCGACAAGTGTGCGCAAGCGTTTTAAGATGTGATAGGTATAAAGCAAGCATAGGCGTAGCTACATTGAGGCACGAGGAGGCAATTGCCTCCTCTTGCTTTTCTTATATATATACTGGAACTTCCATTGACTATCGACCCCAGTGACCAGGAATTTGCCAATGGTCTGCGAAGTTGCCTCCTCTTGAATTTAAGTCTCGCTACGTGCCTGAAAGCAAGGGTATGATCCTCTGCAGTTATAGGGATGCGGAGCTGCAATATGTAGCCTACCATGGAAATGGAGTATACATCGCATATCTAAATTTTCTTTGTTGGTTTGACGCTTATCGAACACTATAGAGACAATAAAAGAAAATATTTATAGGCATCCAAAGGTGAGGCCCATATACGAACAGAAAGTCTCGCTGAAGGCCATCTCATTTCTGGAAACAGATTTAAAGACGGCATTTCCAACAATCACGAATTTCATCAGTTTCTTCTTACTTCGCAAGTGCAGTGTTACGTTATTTGTGTTTCACAGAAAGTCGAGTTCGGCGTTTTATGTCATTCTATTAATAATCCTATAGTTTATTATTTCAAACTGACACACCACAGTATGATTACAAATCAGTATGAACGGATGATCACAAGTCATTACAGGAGTCAAATTTAACTGTTGGGCAGCCATGCAAGGCGCCCATCACGTCCTACATCTCATTTTACTAACGCCATCTGGAGAATGAAAGGCTGCGTCGATCTTTATGTATTATGTAATATGTAGACCAATGTATTGTATTGTACAAATCGTTCAAGCAGAATCAGAAATACATAAACGGGAATGGAAAACATTTGCTTACATTGGTGCAATGTTATTATGTCTGCCCCAAACAAAACTACATAGGTCTATTAATTAGATGATGTATTGTGCATTTATTAATTTGATGGATATCGGTGATATCTTTAAGTACAAACGACAGGACTTCCATTATTGCTGGTCCAGCGTAGACCAGATAAAATTTTCCGGTGTTAGTGAGAGCAAAATTCCTGTGGATCCTTGTAATGGATGTGCATCCAATGCACGGATGAGGTGATCAATATAGAGGGCGACGGAAACAATCAATCAATCAATTTTCGTTTATTAAAATTAAGCTGACAAGTACGCAACTTATACAACAGTATGTTTGCAGTTTAGCAATGCGACCAAGTATCAAATAATTCATAAGATGGCAGAAGTTGGTTCTCAACTATTATACTATAGCGCGTATACGTATACGTCCAATCCAATGATTGAAGCTAACCTCCCGATATCTGCTTGTAACCTCGTCCTTCATACACATCATGTCCAGTGTATAGTGTTGACCTCGACTCTCTTGTTGTTTAAGGCATCACTCGTGTACTGCATTGGCAAATGCCCATGCATAATGACAACTTCCTCTAATTCCTGCATGTCTGCCCTCTTTCAACTCATGAGTCATTTCCTTCGTATTTGTTCATATAATTATGTCATATACACTTCATCCATCTGGAGGTTCTTTGTTGCAACTTGCACGATTTCTGCATCGCCCAGTTCGCACTTCTTTTTAATTTCCTGGAGCCATTGCTCTACTTGTGCTCCTGCATATTACATCTGCAAATTCTTCCCAACATGCCTTAAAAGGAAATCTCCCACCAACACCACCTTCTTCTTCCTTCGACTGGATACACCATTGGCTGTTTTGCTGCAGCATGCTTCGGCTGCTCTAGTATATATAGTCTGTATAGCCTACCCTTTGGTTCCTGACGTATGATCGTATGGGCACTTCTGAACTTTGGAAGGAGGGCAATATCAGATAACCTACATTGCATTGACAACAGTATTGTATTGTAAGTCACAATTAGGACGAAGTTCTAACGAATCGGGTTCTCAGGAGTTTTCCGTATGAATTTCGCGACAACGCTTCTTATCAGTTGATAGCTCATCCTACTGTTTATGACTGCGTTTAGCGGTTCAGTGCGCTGTTTAATATTCGATTCTTCGCTGTTAACGACTGAGGCGAGGTCCTGTGGAATGTGTAATATATCGAATGATATTATTCTAAATGGAATTACATTATCTTCTTCTTGTTCGTTTCCGCTGTATATCTCCTGGAGCGCCGTCTCAAAACTCATCTCCATGCGCTTCCTTTCTTAGCAGCATGCAGTTTGTCCTCTGGTCCCTCCCAGATCAGATCAGACTCCACATTTCGACAGGACCCCGCCTCAGTCGTTAACCTTTGAGAACCTAATATTTAAACAGCGCTCTGAACCGTTAACGCATAGTCATAAACGGAGGGATGAACTATCAGCAGATAAGAAGCGCTGTCGCTAAATTCATAGGGAAAACACTTGAGAACCCAACACGATGAAAATTCTTCCTACATAATGTTTGCATTAGCGGTCGATTTATGAGCTCTTCTAAACCCATCAACTGCCATCTAGCACCGCTCCAAAGTCCGACATATATATAGGTGGACATAATAGTATTCTGATACAGTGGTCTGATATGGCGATAGCACCAAGGAGTTCTTCATAGCTCAGTGAAGCTGTCTTGATGTAAGTATATCTGCATGTATGTATGCATGTGTGTATGTATGTCTGTATGTATGTATGTATGTATGTGCGTATGTATGTATGGATGCATGTATGTATGTATGTATGTATGTGTGCATGTATGTATGGATGCATGTGTGTATGTATGTATGTTTGTATGTGTGTATGTGTGTATGTATGTGTGTATGTATGCATGTATGTATGCATGCATGTTTGTATGTATGTATGTATGTTGGCCTATATATGTATGTAGGCCTATGTATGCATGCATGTATTTGTACAGATATATATGTATATATCTATATGTATGTATGATTGTATGTATGTATGTATGTATGTATGTATGTATGTATGAGCACTTGTTATAGCGCCCATTCAAGATTTCTACTCAGAGGCGCTCCCGACTACAGCG
This sequence comes from Aporrectodea caliginosa, assembly GCA_020284085.1. Taxonomy (NCBI): domain Eukaryota; kingdom Metazoa; phylum Annelida; class Clitellata; order Crassiclitellata; family Lumbricidae; genus Aporrectodea; species Aporrectodea caliginosa. Next base: position 109,445 of record JACEVL010000990.1, read on the forward strand.
CGGACACTGAATTGGAGTTTCACGCCGAAGCGCATGAGCAATTGCGAGTGAAGGACTTGCCCAGGGTCCCTACGCGGCGGCTTGAGGTGGATTCAAACCCGCAACCCTCCGGCTGCAAGGCACCGAACATACCCCTACACCACCGCGCCCCAATGTATGTTTTAATGTGGCTTGACATTTACAAGGCGCCTTTTATGAACTCGTCAAAGGGAGCAGTGCCAGTGGATAGGCGTTTTGGAAAACTTCCGGTTCTGGCTCCGTCGGGTTGAGATGTCGCATCATAAATTCTGATCGGCTAATCTAACACTCGAGAGATGGCACTATCAACGTACGATAACATTTCTAGGGTTCGTACACGATACACACAAAACACAATTCAGTGTTGGCCGGTGTGGCCGAGTGGCTAAGGCGTCGTCTTTACACATCTGCGACACGGGTTCGAGTCCTAAGCCCCTTTTACAAACCTAGAAATAGATCTAGTTGTCAAACTGTCAACAACCTCGGAGGCTATTGACATCTCCGAGACGAGTCGATACCTAAAGGCATATATTATATA
>JACEVL010000990.1:115000-257445 GCA_020284085.1 Aporrectodea caliginosa
GATTTACTATACACTCAGTATGAGGTCCATGCCAGATTATCAGGTAGTGGTAGATGTAGTGCCTGTGCAAGGTGCAGTGGTAAAATATTTGTGAGCAGTGTAAAACGCTGAAAAACAGGGTTATCATCATCCTCATCCTCATCATAGTCATCATCATCATCAGTTCCTGACGCCAGCCATTTATCGGCGGTGGGTACGAATAAACGATCTCCTTTGTCCTCGGTCGTTTGTCGAGTCCGTTGCTCCCCTTAGTGTCAGTCCAAGTGATGTTACATCCTCGTTTATGTTATATATATATATCCACTTATTCACATACCTCCATAGAACCTTCGCGAGGTTTCTTGCCCCTATAAGTGAGAAGGATCATTCTAAGGTGCCAACACGGTCCAATGACAGGACACCATTGTAGACCTCTCAATGTGTGGTGACACTAAATTGCTCACAACTTAAGCACGAAGGACTGAGGTGTCTTCAGGTAGCAGGGTATTGCACGGCCGGTCACCCTGAATCCAAGTGCTAACCCACCCCATATTGCTTGACGTCCCTTTGCCCACCAGCGCTATGTCAACACCATAGTGTTAACAAAAGTGCTATAATTTGTTTTGCATTGACCGTCACAGCATAAACATTTAGATGATGGCCAACTGTGTAGAAAGTTTGTTTGTCATTCGATTGATTATTCTTACTTCATCCCGTGCGATGTATCCATTCCATATTTCTGCGAATGAGATTGAAGGATACAAAGGCGTCGAGTGTGGTCCATTGCCCCCTAACGCCCCATGCAACCGCAGCAATTGTTTTAGCTAATATTATTGCTATACGCGATGGAATCATTGTAGGCAATGCTTAGTCTGAGCGCACACATCGAGGGAGAGAAGCCTTGTTGGTGAGTGGGTGGATGGGTGGGTGGGGTTGGTGACTTGGTGGTCGTTGTGGCGCCATTGCTTGCCTTACGAGGGCACGACCGAGGTCCATGGCACGGTCCTGCATCGTTCCCTCATCCTACCGTACGGATTTCATCGTTCTTTCGCACCGCCCAGTCTCCCATCCTCTTTCCAGCTTTCATTCACTCTTCCTTCCATCCTTTCCTCTTCCCACAGTCTGCTTTCTATTCATCTGCTATCCACATCCTAACTATTGGATTTTCCTCCTTTACCTCCTCCTCCTTCTCCTCCACCTCTTCCTCCTTCTCTTCCTCTCCCTCTTCCTGCTCTTCGCCTACTTCTCCTTTCGTCCGGATTTTCCTCATCCATCATCAGCATCCTCGTCCGAAACTTTCGTTGAGATCTGCATGTATTGCGAGATCAGACTGGTCGATGACACGTCTTGCAACTTGAAGTTTGAGGTTTCGACGCCTTGCTCAAAACATTCGGCAGGAAGGGCAGCGATGGACAGGACCTTCTTACTCCCTCCCTCAAACTCTCCTTCAATTCTTCTTTACACCTTCCCTTCTTCCCACAGTCCTTCCATTCATCCGTTGGTCCACCATCTGTTGATGCCTTGAGCACTGCAGAGCGATAAAAGTTACTAATTAACAATTAACATCCACCATTCTTTCATGTTATTACTCCCTGACTTCATTACTTTTCTCTAATTACTTACACTATTGCTTTTCTTTCTCCTTCTTTCTTCCCTCTTTCCTTGCTTTCCATCATTCCTTCTTTCATTCGTTTCTTCGTTCCTGCCTCCATTCTTGAATCTTTCCATCCTTTCCTTCCTGTATTGTTCACTTCGTTATATCTTTCTTTCTCTCCTTATTCTCCTCTCCCCTTCCCTCTCTTGTTTTTCTTCCTTATTTCTGCGCCCCATCTTTCCTTCCTCTTTTCTATCCTTCACTTCTACATTCTTTCCTTCCTTCTTTTCTCCTTCCTTCCCTTCCTCCCTGTTCCCTTCTTTTCTTTCTTCCTTCCTTCCATCCTTTCTCATTTCTATCAGCGCTTTCGACTTAGGATGGCGGGTGCCGCATAATTGTGTCAAGTGGCGCCGTCGGGCGGTCGGTCGGTTTGGTCGGTATAGGGCTTCGTTTGATTCCGAATTATATGGACAGCTTCCCATAATGAAGTCCCCGAAAGGAGTCCGCTGCAATAGCGACCTCCTCGTCCGTCCGCCAACCACAACACTTTGCCAAGTTGTGTACATAAAGGGCTTATCCCCCGCAAACGGTCAATGTACATCGTATATCTTTGCTACACATGCTGACGCAAACACGCGTGTGACGTGTACACACACGTGCGACGTGTACGCACGCGTGTGACGTTTACACACTCGTGTGACGTGTACACACGCGTGTGACGTGTACACACGCGTGCGACGTGTACACATGTGCACGTATGTTATTTTCTATTCAAAGTATCAAGTGTTCAATGCGTGTGAAATTTTGTACTTTCAGATAAAAACAGGCAAGACGTTTCATCGCGTTTCTCGGCCACATCACACTGAACTCAATCGTCCCCTACACGAGTGATTTTAGTCACACTCGCATTGTTACCCTCTGACCTTAGTCATTTTCGAATCTAACGATTGCAACATGTCTCGGAACTAACTCGAACTAATACCAGCTCATTTCTGTCACTGACCTTACCAGCTCGGACAGCTCATTCTGTCACTGGCCTTATCAGAATCTATCTCTGCCGTTTAACCCGATTAACGGTAAACTCTTCCAAGCACACGTTTCATGTCCACAGCGCCGTCTAACAACCCTCTTTATCACTCCCTGCAAGCGTCACACTAACCAGTCTGCTTCAAACAATGCCAACGATCAATTTTAACCAGCAGTCGAAACCATCCCAGTGATCATATCCAGTCCGTGGAATCCACCCAATGAATTCGTCTCCTATGATCCGATCGGGGAACTCCAGCGGGATCCTTCGCGTCCTGCGATCCTACAAGTCCTACCTGTTCATGGTTCTCTTCCTCTACCTTCTCGTCATCCTCGTCTTTCACGCCCAGCTCCACGTCTACGACGGAACAGGGATCACAACACGATCGAGACTAGGGTCCGTGGAGGAGTCCTCTCCGACCAACAGAAGTCGTTCCTCACACCACCTCCAAACACTCACAAGGACACTGGCGAGAAACACTTCCACTACCCTGAGGTCTCCCATTTCAAAAGTCAGAGGTAAAGACCAAAGAGGCGTGAAAGACCGTGAGCCATACGATCGTGCTTTTCCTCTAATCACGGACTGTTTCCCGACGTTTTCGACGAATACCAGTCCAAGACGAGACGGACTGTCATTCCAGAGGATCGGAGAACACTACCTGTACAGCGCATATTTCGACGATCGTCTCTTCGACGAACCGCCAACGATTCGCATAATCGCCTTGCTGAAAAAGTCCGATGACTTTCAGTTCTACTGTCACATTCCCGTCGCCAGTGAGGAAGACCCGATGGGTGCAGGGGGTTCGTCCGACGCTCACGACTCAACCAAAGACCAGGACACGGTTAACCAAGCCTCTGCTGGAAAGAACAGTTCCCAGGGTAGAGGCGACTATTCAGAAATCCTAGATGGGTTAAAGGGAAACAGGGGCAACCACGATGATGAAAACTACCTCAAGTTAAAATATGCAATACTTGTCACATCTGTCGACTCAAAATATAAGGCTGGGGTATTTAATCGCAAATCTACCAGCAGCAGTCCTCCAACCGGAGACAATCCTAAGAATAGAAGTGGCTACCAACGTACCAAAGATAAGGCTAGCGATGTTCCCATGAACCATCACCGTCGGATTGAAAGCCATCCTGGGCTCCAATATCGCACCGTTCGGGCAAGCGTCTACGAAATGTGCGAGAACCACAACAAGGACTTCGGAGGATGGATTCTGTCCTGTGCCCTCGATCGCCACATCCAGCAACCCCCGTGTGAGGTTCTCGTCTCGATGAGTCGTCATTATGGAACTCAGCCGAACGCTTCCGCCGTGGTCAGCATTCCAGTGTTTCGCGTCAGAAACACGGAGGACGCCACTGACCGGAAGGAGGACTTCGGGATCTGCGTTCCTCCGCTTTTCGGACACATTCCGTCGACTACGCTCGTGGAGTTCGTCGAGTTCAGTCGGATCCTCGGAGCGAACCATTTCATCTTCTACCACCACCAGGTGTCCAGAGAGATTGCCAAGACGCTGAGCTACTACGCCAACCGCGGCGCAGTGACGACGATCCGATGGGACCTGCCTGTGGACGACAAGACCGTCTGGTACCACGGGCAACTGTTGGCCATCAACGACTGTCTGTACCGGTCTATGCACGCATTCCGACACGTGGCTTTCAACGACATCGACGAATTCGTCGTTCCACATGTCCATCGGACCTGGAAGGAAATGGTCTCCAGCTTTCGACTGTCGACGTTAGGACCTGAAAGAACTAGTTTCGGAACGGTGGTACTCGAGAATGGACTGCGACAGAGTCCTGGGTCATTCGACGGACACTGGCAAGTTCCCCAACCATCGAAGGGAACTCAGTATGGTTTCCAATCACTAAGTAAATCTAGCGAACATATCCAGCCGTTCGATGGTTCCACACGGAGTCCCTCATTTCCAGGAGACGGCACGGACTATGCGGGCTACTCATTCCAGAGTGCCTTCTTCGATCCACTGCTCTCCGGACTCATCAGCCACGTCATGTACGACCTGGAGTCGGACCTTCGAACGAAGTCGTTCAGCAAGGTCCGGTCAAAGGTCATGGTCAGACCAGAGGCAATCTTCGAACTGGGCATCCACCATGTCAGTCGGCTGGTCAGCGAGGACCTTCAAGTCTACCACGTCCCGACAGAGGTCTCTTTCGTTCACCATTACCGGAAGTGCATCAGCGAGTTCGACCCGCTCATGAGCTGTCAGATATTCGCCCACGACGAAAGTCTTTCGCGGTACATCCCTACGATCAGACACAACATCCATCAGACACTCTGGTGCATGAAGGAAGCATCACAGACGGAGGACTCAGACAAACTCCATCTGCCTACAGCTTCACATGGCTAATCAACAGCAGTTCCTACATGTCTCTCTCTCTCTTTCTGTCTCTGTGTTTGTCTCTGTCTTTGTCCTTCTGTGTCTACGCCTTTGTCTCTCGCAGCGATATATACCAACTAACGTATTAACAGCAGCTGGGTTTGGATCCAGAGGACACGATTCAAATGTCTTTGGCTCCAACTATCTCTACTCTAACTCGAAAACATTACGAGAAAAGACCGTTCTGTTTGCGTTTTAGTTCGCAGTCATATTTGTTCTTGCAGATCTATTAATCTGATAAACTCTATTTTAATCTACAGCGCCGTTGTCGCAATACACACAAGCCATACAATTACGAAATCGATGTTCAGCACAAGTGTAACTGCGCTGATGCATCAGAATCATTCTGGCAGAACCAGTAATTTAACGCCCGGCACACCACAGAATAGGAAAGGTGTGCTGTAAGCAGAATAAGCAATACGTAAAGGAAGATTTTTGTCCAGACCTCAAAGCGATCACAGAACTCAAAGAACGGACACAGACAGGCAGTAATTGAGAGCGTGGGATCATGGCGCTGAAACGTCCAAGAACTCTCTATTATGTTGGCCCCGGAGTACTGCCAAACTCAACGTAGGCTTTCTGTTGCCCACTATTATTTTGGTTCGGGAGTACAGCCAGACTCAAAGTAAGCTTTCTGACACCCACTATTATTTTTCGTTCGGGAGTACAGCCAGACTCGAAGTAAGCTTTCTGACACCCACTATTATTTTTCGTTCGGGAGTACAGCCAGACTCAAAGTAAGCTTTCTGACACCCACTATTATTTTGGTTCGGGAGAACAGCCGGACTCACAGTAGGCCTTCGATTACAGAAAGCCTTTCACTAAATTGCTCCATTAAGTAGAAACAGTTTAGCGACAGTTCTTGTCGAAGAACCTTCAGAAGCAATTTGCTTATGGTTCGCGTCTTATTGTTTATCATCTTGCATTAAGCTACCGGTATTTCAAAGGTATCTGTGAGGGCCTGCACCATGCATGGTATTGGGAATTCCTTGTTGGAGTCCCTTTAAAGGTTTTACGTGTTTTCCTCTGATGCTGAACTTTCTATTAACGTACGGTAACCTAATAATATTATTATTATGTTGAAACTTGAAACTCGATAAATACTGGTAAGTAGTTGTAACAATGCCAACCAATCTATGTAAAATTATATAATTATAGCCTACAGTCGTTCGGTCATGTCTAGCCATTCACGCGTCCGTGCGTCCAAATGTAAGTGTAAGCGCTATATAAACGAGCATCAACGTACATAAAATGTACATTCATCACTGCATATTAAATATGTTTATACTTGCAGATGTATCTGAGGCATAAAGGCAGAATATTGCTGAATGCTATCAGATGAACGTTCTTGTGATGATTTGACACCAACTGGCATATGTCGCACCAAATAACCGAGAATCGAAATTATCTACGATGCTTTGTGGAACTGATTTCACAATCGCTGTGCTTGATAGCGTTCTTTCACCCCCTCCCCCCGCTGCTCTTCCTTTCTCGATAAACGATTTTCCCTTCCTCCGTTCGACCGGCAATTGAATTTTCGAGGCACTTTAGGGCATCGCCGAAATCATTGGTCGTTCCTTGAGATCGCGCGAGGAGACACGATGCGACAGGGAATAAGAAGATGAGAAGGAGGAGGAGGAGGAGGAGGAAGAAGAAGAAGAAGAAGAAGAAGAAGAAGAAGAAGAAGAAGAAGAAGAAGAAGAAGAGGAGGAGGAGGAGGAGGAGACGACAGAAGTAGCCAAAGATGCAAGAGGTGAGAAAGAGGTGGGTAGATAAACAGGACGAAGGAGGCAAGCAGAGACCAGAGATATAAGAAGAAAGTGAAGCAAGGACACACTTAGGGAGGCAATCGGACGAATAAAGGAAAGAAGGCCCGGAACAGATCAACGGAACACAGGAAGCAATTGGGATAGAGACAGTAAAACATTCAACGAAACACAGGAAGGAATCGGGATAGAGACAGTAAAACATAGTGGATATCGAGAAGGAGACAAAGTATAGAAACGAAGTTGAATGAAGAAAACCGAGGGAAACATTGAGAGGGAGGTAAGAAAAAAGGCAGATGGAGCCAAATAGGCACAGAGGAAATAAAAAGAGGAATGAATTGCTGGGAAGTGAGACAGAGGCAAAGGGGAAAAGAAGAAAAGGCAATAAATATGAAGCAGTAGGAAAAGCTTGTGTCAATGACATCATCAAAAATTCAGTTAACCTACAATTACTTCTGAATTTAGTCAAGAAGTCCTCGTAGGTTTGAAAAAAAACCTGAATTCACCTTCCACACAAATGGTTTCCTTTTCAGTTACCGGTCATGTATTTGTAAGATAACTCAATTAATGAAACGAGTAACTTGACTAAACATGTAGTGATGTTTTCGTTAATCAGTTATTAGCAGAAATCAGTTATAGCACGGCAATTACAATTACAGTATTTCAATTGCAATTACGTGTAATTGGTAGAAAGGAGGAAGAGGAAAGAGGGAAGGAGTAAACCTTGTAGGGATACCAACCAATGAGGAAAATGGTGTAAAGAGAGCAGGAGGAGGGAAATATATGGAACTAGTGTTAGACGTGGTGAGGTGGCGACCTCTCACTAAACCGTGGAAATAGCAATTGCCCCACTTCGCAATATCCGATCCAGGGATCCACTCATCGATCACTTACGTCTCCAGGGCACGACATCGATATGTGCGAGAATAGTCACGGACACAGACAGACACACAGACAGACACACAGACAGACACAGACACACAGACACATACAGGCAGGCAGATATCAAGCTAGGAACAAAACAGATAAATGCACACAAAACGCAAGATAAATAGGCTACATGAGAAGGGTGTCGAATGATAATAATATGAGACAGACTTTCTTCCGGTTTATAACCTAATCAACATTCTAGAATAAATCGAATCTATCGCCTCCAGTTTTGTAGCGTCGTTAAAAATATCGGACCTTGAAAGCTCGCAGATTATTGTTTTAATCCAGATCCGTTATTTCTGGGTAGCAAAGCCAACTATATGGGCAAAAGCAGAAAAGCGAAGAACAGTCGAGTAATTTTCTATATTCTAACTCCTATCTCAACGTATGCACCCTAAGCGGCGAGGTACTGTGGCTGAGGATAGCCTAGTCGTGCGCAGCGCATAAGCGACAGCAGTAGACAAGCGGGGGGTCCAGAGGGAGGAAATCTCGCATGGTCGGATTTCTCCTCTGACCCCACATATACGACTAACGACATGGGACGAATGCCTTTTCTACGTACTCCTCGACGAATAGCCAGACGTGCGTCATCTTCTACCAGTGAGGGACTGCTCGTCGGCATCGTCACCGTGTTTGCGAACGCTGTCACCTGTCGTCGCTCTACTCTATCGACGCAACTTGGCTCAGAGACTCTGAACATTCATGCCACCTTCAACTGTCGACGGGAATCTGTTGGTCGGTTCCAAGCGTGTGCGCGGGCCCGCCAGTGGTGACTCTTCTAGCTTGTTGTGCATTGTTTTGCTAAATGATTAAATATATTCGTTTGTAATGACACTTATCATCATAATAGGCTAGCGCTATCTCTGGGTAGATATCTGAAGAGGCGCTACATAAATTCTCAGAATGAAAATAATTCGTGGCACACCATTGACTTGACCCCAAACTGGTTTTCATGAGGGACTTTAAATTGTTAAAGTAAAGACAGCCATGAAACCAAATATAGTAGAAATACATTATTAAGAAAACTAGCAAATCGATACAAGAATTCCTATGAAAAAAACAAAATGAGCAAAATGGAGCAACGAGGAAGACAGCATTGAAATTAAGCCGAAAGGCGGACGACTCAAACTGTAGTAGAAATTTTCAAGAATTGAAAGCAGTCTTGTATCCACAGATATATATCTTCGTTTAATAAAACAGACTGACAAACTGCAGTGAGTTACATAATAGAAAGTCAGACGAATCTAATATAATTTTATGGGGTACAATTGCTGCAGGTTCTTTACAGATGTTGCAATGGCCAGGCAAACAAACGTTGCCTACAATTTTTCACGGAATAATACAGCACCTCCAGTCCTCCATCCTTGTCGAATATGGCCACTCCCTGTTCACACGCACGCATCGGCCTATATCGAGGCCCTATATAAAATAATATACATATCAACCTCTGGATGAACCACCATTCAGAAACAGGAAACTGAAACATTTATTTTCCTTCTGTTTTTTTCAAACATTGCTATCATACGAATATTTTTACTCTCAGCTTTCAGAACTGCTCAAAAGCCTGAATAACAAATTGTTTTATATATTCAAAAGTAAAACGCCTTCTTATCGTCGTTCGGATATGTTTTTTTGTTGCTGTAAGCTGCGTATACGTTAGTTGTAAGAGCAGTAGCAGGTGCGCGTTATAGAAAGATCGACAGTCGACTTATATACGAGAACACAGCCTCTGCGCCCGGAAGCTATAATCTCCAAGTGCTCCAGTCGACGCGCAAATCGAATTTAATACGTACAGCGATGCAACTGTATATCTTGAGGCAGATAGATACACGACTCTCCGTTCTGTATCTATCCGAAGATATATATAAAACGCTGTTACGTACACCGGATATCTATTAGAAAAGACCCGCAGACAAGACCGGAAGCGAGTGGCCGGATGGGAATTACGGTGGCGAGATTAAAGAACTCGATTTGCGTGTTATAAGGCAGCTAACACGAGTCTACTCAATCAGCGAATTAGGACGACGCGTGGTGGAGCGTGATAGCTTAAAGCGGTCTGTTAGATGGATTTTGAGACCGGTAAGGTTTCTGATGATAGTGAAGCACGTTCAAGCCAGAATAAAGTAATAGGATATTCAGAAATTGAGTAGCCTCCTACTTCACTCTGTTGATCGTTTCGTATTACCTGAATTTCTGACAAAATAATGATAAAGGGTTGGAGCAATATTAGGGTATACCGTGGTTGACGTTTAAACTTAATTTCATGTTTCCGAGAAGAAGATAGACTACTTCACTGGGAGAAAGTAATCAAACAAGGTGCCGACAGACCGCGTCGATTGTAATCTTCGATGTGAAAGATTCTCTGTTGTCCCGCTACGATGAACCGTCCTGCTCAAAGCTTTATTTACAATTACAGACTGGATAAAGTCCATGCATTGAAAATCGACTCATTCCGCCGCTCAGTTAAAGGGTGGAAAGGTTGGTGGCACCATGCAGTGGCGTCTACCAATGGGAGGGTTGGAAGAACGATCTCTCCCACGGTTGCCAGAAGTGGAAGGGGTTAACGTTTTGAACATAAACTGGAGGTTTGTTGATTTCCTATAATATAACGGCCTGCAATGCGAAGATTAATATAAGTCGACAAGGGTTTGTTCTTCTATTCCAGGTAGTGGTGGGTTAGACACCATTGGGTGGCACTAGCGAATTTCACTACATCGGACTATGGTCGTCACACCTACAGGCCATCTGACCAGAAGACCGTCGTCACCTGCCTGCGAAGTCGTGGGAACAGGATCCACTGCCGCTATTCTTCACGGGGAATTTGTGAATTATTGCATTGTTGTTCAACAATTATACCTCTTTGATCGATGCATCTCTTCCCGCTTTCTATAGTAGCAGGCGCTGATAGTTCGCGTAGGTTCAAACACCAAAAGGCTGGTTGCTATTGACGTGACATTTATCGTCCAATATCTCACTTCGAAGATGGTTGAGAAGATTGCTTTGATACATCCGTCTTTTTTCGGATTAATCAGCTTCAACCTGTTTTAACCGCTGATTCCCGGATTCCTAAGTTTAATCAGATATCCCTGATAAGTTTTCTTGAAGTGACGCTACATAAATATGAACTTGCAAATAAAAAAATACAACTCACAACCTTCTTCGCTGTTGGTTAGGTTCATCAATTTTTCAAAGTCAGATAAAGGTCAAGTGCTCAGCAATTGTGCCTTTGGGCCTACTCATACATACTACCTACGTATATGCAGTGTTTAATATTCATTACACTTCCGTTTATTCCTACTTATATGTGCTATTGGTTATTTTATGACACATTTCATTGAGCAAGGGCGTCGGACGTTCTCGCGAGAAATATGTCGTATCGAGATACGATCATCTCATTCCTCTTCATGCATAGCACATACAGAATGATGCCAACGCAGAAATACAATCTACAAGAATTCGACGCTACAAATCATCGAAAAAGCAGACGCGACCTACGGGGAACACGCCATCCTAGACTCCTCCGATCACCACCATATAATCAGACGGTTCGCCGTTGAAGCAGCCAGGCAGTCCTAACGCCATCTCGAGCCGAGTCCTCAGAGAAACGTTCCCTGTATGCAGAATACGCAATATTCGTCGGCTTTGTACAGATTGCGGTTCGTCTCACTCGCAAATCCTCGCTTTCTTTCGTCCGATGAATTGGTTAACGAACTCGCCCACTGCTTTTCCCGTCTATACGTATACCGCCGCATTGAGCCCGATTGACCCGCAGCCGCTGCCTATTACACGAGGATTTTAGTCGAACCGGATATAGACGCAGAGGGAAATCTCTGCAAAGGGATTATATATAATTGAAACAGCGGACGTGGGATTCCGTCGCTATACGTATAAACATGCACTTATAAATCCCAGAGCAGACGGCTTGAACGCCGACGTTCTTCTATCCTATTCCTAAGTATACAATAAGTTGCTGTAGATTACGGCGCAGGCAGCATTTCTTCTGATCATTTTCTTTCAATTCGACGCGTATTATGGTAGGCCTGTGATTATCGTGTAATTATCGTCATCGTTATTCGTTAGGCGCTATATTCGCTCTTAAACTTTCCTATTATAGAAACAGCCAGGTAATCAGTAGATAAATCAGCCAGCTAATTAAATAATTTGATTGATTTCCCACATAATTCGGAGGTCATAGTAATTAAAACAGGAATGTTAAGCTATATATATATGGCCTATACTGAAATATTATTTCAGGGCTATATAGGCCTACGGTTTCTAGTCTCTAGACGGGCTTTTGATGCCTTCGTCTCGTTTTCAGTCTTGAGGACCTATTGTTTTGGTCTCAGTCTCAGTCTTCAGGTCAAGATTTGAAGAGGTCTTCAACTATAGCCTAATTTGGAAGAGGTCTTCAAGTAGCCTAAGTTTCGTTGTCTAAACAAACGATTTTGATCTCTCAAACTGGCTTGTTATCTTGGGCTACCAACATTACCTTCTTCGACATGAACCTGGAAGTCGGAAGTGTAATCGCACCGATAGTGCTGATGTCTTTCTTGTCACGTGTGCAACTTTACCTTGCCACATACATTTATGTCCAGTTCTACTCTTTATCTCATAATTATGTGCACCGCTACCTTGATAATAACGCATTTGTTACTGCAATGGATAATTCAGAATCATTAATTCTCAGTCGCCAACAAATCATTACACTGTTCCGCAGTAAAACAACTCACAATTTTCTTTCTACCTGACGACATAACTGTAGCCTAGAGCGTACCCAGATGCGGTCTGTCAACCGGTTTATTGAATACACGAATTTTATTTTTATTGCATCAAATTGTAAAGAGACATTCAAACAATAAGCAATATTAAAGACAAATATGTAGACTTCGTCTTGCCAAAGCTTAAAGTTCCAAGAAACCGAAAGAGACCTCATTCCTCCTGCAAAGAAATGGAGAATGCTTGCTTGCCTTTCAACTTCCGCTCATTATGCTCATAGACCTCATAGACTTTTTTAGCAGAGTGGGGTTTTTGTGCGTTAGGTGACAATATGAAGTGCATGAGGATAGACCCTATTGTATTCAAAAATGTCTTGGTGTTTTAAAGGATCAAGCTCAGGAAATGTTTAGAACTGTTTCTAAATAGTTCTTTACTAGGCCTACCCTTGACTCTTGAAACTTGTGTCTTGGTCTCGGTTTTGGTATCCCACTCTTTTGGTCTCGAATAGGCCTACCGGGGTATTTAAGTCTTGCATATAATTTTGACAAATAGGCCTACAATCAATATAATTAAAATAACTGTTACAAGAATAACAAATTTATATAAAAAAACAAACAAACAAAAATATTGTAGTCTTCTTGTTTCTTGTCTTTAAAAAAACAGGCTTCCAGACTTGACACATCTAGCATACATCACCAATCCCTCCTTCAATAATTAATCAATCAGTCGATCAATATTCCACACCCAGGTTTGAAGGCCTACTCAATATCGAGGTAGGCCCAGCCTCCGACCGAATTCAATTGGTGTGTGCGCTCCCTCTCGTCTCTTGTCACCCGAAACTCAATCAGGCATGCAGTAGAAGCGTTGCTACCGCACTACTACCGCTGTCTCCCTACGCGCGGAAACTGCCCATAAGGCGATAAATCAGTCCGACTGAAACCCGCCCGGTTCTGCCGTTCCTGTGCCGACGTAACCTTGTTAATTCCACGCTGCGGTCGTAACTCGACTTGCTATTGTTTTGCGGAATGAACGTCCCACGAATGCTAATGGTTACGAAAACGAAATTAGGACGAAGACGAATCGCGTGGTCGTCGTCGTTACATCATTATGACATTTTCGGAAATGTTTCAAAAAGTTATCAGTACACCCCCGCTAACTCTTCGTAAAAGCAGTGCCGTTTTAAGGCCTAGGCACGCGAGGCATGTGCCTAGGGCCCCGCGCAACAGAGGGCCCGCGGCGACCCAAAATCAAAACTACATCACGGCCATGTAAGAACAATAGGCCTACGATAATATTAGGCCCTACTCAGCAATATTATAAGTTCCAACAATTCTGCAAAGTTAGATCAATAGCACATCTTTAAACATACGTGTTTTCGTTAAATATAATTAGTCTAGTCTATTGGTAATAAGCGCAGTCTGCGCAGAACGCTAGAGAAGTTAGACTGAAATAAATCAATAATTATTTTAAAGCATGGCGCACCGCGCACCAGTGTTGTATCAATTACATTCTAAATGTAATTCAATTATAATTGCAATTACATGCTTGTAAATGTAATTGAATTACAATTACAATTACTTGATTGTGAAAGTAATTGAATTACAATTACATCTTGATTGTAATTCAATTACCAATTACTTTTCAATTATTCCTTTAAAATTGGCAAATGCTTTAGAATTTTTTCGATAATTTTTAATTTACTCTATTTTTAAACTACACATCCAATGGACCAATGGCCTGTAAATTGTAATAATATAATATACATTCAATTGTATTATAAGTTTGTCAGGTATCCAAAATACGATTTGCAAGTATGATCCATTAAAGCAAGTTAGAGTTTATTTGATTTTTAGCATTAAAAGTTTTCAAAATGATAGTCTGTTAGAGAACTCAGTTGATTGCGCCTGAGTGAGTGAGTCAATTCGTCCAGCAGTGCTAAAGAGACGCTCAACTGGAGCTGAAGATGGAAGCTCTGTTTTCTGTAGGCAGCCGCAGTAAGCTAACTAAGATGAGTGCATGACTGCAAGGATAGTCTGATAATGAAGGTCAACCCTTCCCCTTGAGGTCTATCAACGTGTGCTGTAAGATTGTAAGAGCGGTGTCAGGAAAGAATATGTGTTGCCATGCAAACATAATGCAGAGCAGTTAATTCAATTAAAGGAGTGGTCCGGGTCAACCCAGCATGCTGGCATCTTTGCTGACTTTATGAAAGTAATTTGTAATTGACACTTCATTCAATTGCAAATTACATGCAATATTGTAATTGAAATACAATTACAATTACTGGACTTAAAATGTAATTCAATTACAATTACAGAACATGTAATTCAATTACGTAATTCAATTACATGTATTTCAATTACTGAACAACACTGGTCCACGCAGCTTCCTGTATATTTTGTTGGCTTTCATTCGTCTGCTTTCTGCAACGTTAATTACGCTATCAAAGAATTTTTGATGTCTTGGTAAGTAGGGAACAACCGGGTAGACATTTTCTACCGGGTAGCAAATCCGAGTATTTGGATGTACTATTTGCCGGATCCGGGTACGAACCGAGTACCGTTTTTTACATGTAATAAAAAAAGATCAGCATAAATATTATTTTTTTACCTGTAATAATGAACCAATTAGATATATATACAAATATGACAGCGACTGTAAGTCTCTATTAGTGTATTTTGTGACTTTTTGTCAATAACAAAAATTGAAAGCTTCAAGTCGAAACAAAAGTTACAGAAATTTAGTTCAGTTGTATAATTTATTTGTAAATTGTAACTATAATCTTGAGATTGATCGAATTCCAAAAATTGTAGGTATTTGCGTGGGTATTATTTGCCGAGGCGAATAGTTCCGAAAAACCCGATATCCGGCCGGGGCAAATGGCCGAAGCGATTTCCGGTTGTTCCCTATTGGTAAGTTAATATGAATTTTTAATATGAAATCTCTCTCAGTCCTATAACCTTGTCATATTCTAGATTGCTTGAAATTTTAAATTAGGTTATAATAGCAAAGCGTAATCAAATTTCTCACACAGAGTAGGCTAGATGTCGTCATCTCGGTACTCGGTAGTGAACTTGGCAAACTAATTTAAGTTAACAAAATCTAAAACTGCTGTTGACCTGTTGTTGTCACTTCATTTTCACATCCAATATATTAACGTTAAGTTATTTATTGTGAAAGTTTCTACCCTTTCTATTATGCAGATTGTGATTGTTATCACCGATTTGCCGTTTTAAACAATAAGAACTTTAACGTAGACAATGTTAAACTAAATTTCTATTTTACACTTGTAGTACAAAGATTGCTGTGTAAGCCATGGGCGTCCGGAGGGGGCAAGGGGCATTTGCCCCTGTTTTTTGCAAATATTTAAAAACATTAATTATGATATTAGTGTGGCGATTTGGGTGGTCTGGTGCCTTGAGTCCATCTCTCTTTCACCGACCGGTAGTTTCCCACGCCTTTAGTCTTTATTGCCTCTCTCCCCCGCCGACTGCCGACTCGACGGACATTAGCGCTTGGGTGGTCTTCTCTTTCACACGGTCTGTCGGGCGCTTATCTCTCCCCCGCCGACCGCTGTCTTGGACTTGGCGACTGCTGCTCTGTGGGCGACCCTCTCCCCCGCCGGCGGCATCCTTTGAGACACCCTCTCCGGGCCGGCAGCGGTCTCTTTGAAACACCCTCTCCGGGCCAACAGCGGTCCCTTTGAAACACCCTCTCTCGCCCGGCGGCGGTTCCTTTGAGACACCCTCTCCCGGCCGGCGGCGGTCTCTTTGAGACACCCTCTGTCGGGCGACGGTGTTACTGCAGGCGACCCTCAGTCGGTCGATACCCCTCACCCCTGCTGGGTATATAAGGAGGGCGCTTTGTGTGGAGTTTAGGTTCTGAGGTCTTTGTTGTATGGTGATCTGATAGTCTTTAAGCTAGCTTGGCCTGTTGTGAGGGTCGTGTGTTTGAATAAATATCGTCTTAGAACTTTGACGTTGATCCTTCGGTGGGTGACACTGATCGCCTGGGCCCGTCGACTGGCAGACGCAGAAACCCTCTGAAATAACACGGAGGTCGTACTTACGCTCCCATCCTGAGCGACACGCGCCTTACACTCGCATCCTGAGGCGAAACCCCAGTTTTGTCACATTGGTACCAGAGCCAGTGGGATTTTTGACGGAGATTTCCTGCCGTCGACGACGCTAGAATTGACCGAAGATGTTTCCGGGAGACGAGGACGACACCATTCCCTACGCGGCCTTGGACCTGGCCGATCTGCCGTCAAGAATTTCTACGCCAGCCGCGAGACGAATGGCCGCGTTGGTTACGCGACCGGACCGAAGCCGCCTGCTGTCCGAGATCGACTTCGACGACCCCGAAGAGCCGGTGAGATCGAGTTTCCGCGAAGAGATGGAAGAGGAGACGACCGTGAAGCCGGAGAGAACGAGCATCCGAGGAAAGACGGGCCCTTCGACGACCGAAAAGAGGAAATTGAAAGCCAGTTTCCGCGAAGAGACTGAAAGACCGAACGAACCGGGGACTTCGACGCCGAATCTGCTAGAAAATGTCAGCGACCTGCTGCGAAGCCGCCCGACGCCGATGAAACCAGGCAAGTTCGATGGGACGGGCTCGTTGGAGTCATTCCTGGTGCAGTTCGAGGTCTGCGCGAGGCACAACAAGTGGACGGGCGCGGACCGGGTCGACTACTTGAGATGTTCGCTAGAGAAGGCCGCTACGCAACTTCTCTGGGACTTCGGCGCTCAACCGAGCGTAACTTATGAGGAATTGGTCGAACGCCTCCGCCAGAGATACGGGACGGAAGGCCAGGCAGAAACCTTCCGTGCCCAGCTGTACTACCGCCGCCAACGACCGGAAGAAAACCTGAGCGACCTGCTGCATGAAATCCGACGACTGGTTGTCTTGGCCTACCCGGTGCCCTCCAACGAGACCACTCAGATCATCGCGAAAGACGCCTTCCTCGAAGCCATGAGAGACCGGGAGCTCTCGCTCAAAGTACGCGAGCGAGAACCCAAGAATTTGGACGAGGCATACCGGACCGCCCTGCGTCTGGAGGCCTATCAACGGACGAACGACGCCGATGATCGCCGCAGACCGCCAAACCGAGTGCGAGCGACGCAAGAGACCGATCTGAGCGCCCAGCTTCAGGCTCAGATGGACCGCTTCTTGAACACTCAGCGAGATGAGCAGCGGAAATGGCAGCAAGACATAGAGAAAAGAATGGACGAGCAATTCCGCGTGCTACGCCGAAGCCCTCCTACGACCGACGAACCGAGTCATGAAATCCGACCTGAGCGAGACCGCCCAGGCCCTCCGGAGAATCAGCGACGCGAAGTGACCTGCTTCAACTGCGGACGAGCCGGTCACATGGCCCGTAACTGCCGACGAGATCGCCGATACCAGAATCGCCAGAATCGCCAGACCGAGATGACCGAGCCCGATGCTTCGACGCCACCGAACCCGGTGGTCATGAACAATACGACGCGCCCAAGAATGCCGGACCGTGCTACGAACAACGCAGTCTACATCCGCGGAGAAATCAACGGACGACCGCAGCTTTGCCTGATCGACACTGGATCGGAAGTCAGCCTGGTGCCTTCATCTACTGTCGACGGGTTAGACCTACGCTCTTGCAATCGTTTTTTGATGGCTGCTAATGGGTCCGATATAAATGTCCTGGGTGAGGTGCGGGTGCCCATTAAGATTACGAACGGGTTTTGTATTCATACTTCCTTTCTGGTTTCTGATCAAATTTCCGAGCCCATGTTAGGTATGGACTGGCTGAGAGAACATCGCTGCCGCTTAGGATTTGGTATGGGATCCCTATTTGTGAGACGCAGGCGTATCTCCCTGGTGAAAGGTAATGGGTCTATTTGGTGCCGGCGCGTGATCGTTGCCGAGGAGGTATTGGTAGCCCCTAAGTCCCAGAGGGATATTCCGATTAAGACAATGTACGGGGATCTAACGACTGTAGCACCAGCCTGGATGACGGAGGCTAGGGAGATCCAACCCGGGGTCCATCTCGCCCGAGTAGTTGTTGGAGATCACGCAGATGCCCGGGTAAGGGTGGTAAATTTAAGCGAAGACCCCGTCCGACTGCCTAAGGATCGACC
The DNA here is from genome assembly GCA_020284085.1 of Aporrectodea caliginosa. Classification (NCBI taxonomy): domain Eukaryota; kingdom Metazoa; phylum Annelida; class Clitellata; order Crassiclitellata; family Lumbricidae; genus Aporrectodea; species Aporrectodea caliginosa. The sequence goes on from JACEVL010000990.1 coordinate 133,530, forward strand.
CTTAGGGGAATTGCACCCGGTACAGGTAGAGATAAGCGAGAGAAATCGCGAGAATAGAGACGCGGTTGACCAAGCCTCGCCGAGTGAGAAATTGCTCGCGGATTTGCCCGAAGAAGTGCCGCCTGAGATTAGGCAACGCTTGAGCGCTTTACTGATAGAATATGGGGATGTCTTTTCTGTGACTGACCGCGATTTAGGTAAGACATCTGTGTGCACGCATAAGATAGAGACGGGAGATGCGCGCCCCGTGAGACAGCCATTAAGACGACAGCCGCTGCCGCATAGAGTTACGATCGATAATCAATTGGACAGTATGTTAGCTGATGGAATTATTGAACCTGCTGTAAGCGAGTGGGCCGCGAATGTTGTGTTGGCACGCAAGAAGGACGGCTCGCTAAGATTTTGCATTGACTACCGTCAATTAAACGACCGAACACGGAAGGATTCGTATCCGCTGCCTAGGATAGACGAATGCCTAGACGCGCTTGCAGGCGGAGGTTGGTTTAGCACGCTGGATCTGAGAAGCGGGTACCACCAAGTAGCTATGGAACCGAGAGACGCAGACAAGACCGCGTTTGTTACGCGAAGGGGCATTTTTAGATGGAAAGTGATGCCGTTTGGCCTATGTAATGCGCCAGCGACTTTTCAGCGCCTGATGGATATTGTTTTGTCAGGGCTAAATTTTGAGGTCTGCTTAGTCTACTTGGACGATGTTATTATCTTTGGGAAGACACCGGAGCAGCACTTAGACCGGCTGGAGCAAGTGTTTCAGAGACTGCGAGGCGCTAACTTGAAATTAAAGCCGAGTAAGTGTCAGTTACTGCGTAGGAGCGTGAGTTTCCTAGGTCACATAGTGACGCCGGAAGGAGTGGCAATGGACCCATCGAAGATACGGGACGTGATAGAGTGGCCGATTCCCCAGAAGTTACGAGACGTACGGGCCTTCCTAGGACTATGCTCGTATTACCGTCGATTTGTGAGAGAATTTTCGACAGTGGCGGCGCCGCTGTTCGCCTTGACCAAGAAAGGTAGGATGTTCGCCTGGGACGATATCTGCCAGGAAACGTTTGACAGATTAAAGACTGCTCTGACGACCGCCCCGATTCTTGCATTGCCTAGGGACGAAGGAACTTATGTGCTAGATTGTGATGCATGCGACGTGGGCATAGGCGCAGTACTGTCACAGCAGATTGAGGGCGAGGAACGCGTGATCGCGTATGGGAGTCGCCTCTTGTCGACCGCGGAAGTGAATTATTGCGTTACCCGTAAGGAATTGTTAGCGGTGGTGCATTTCACTAAGTCGTACAGGCAATATTTGCTGGGACGCCCGTTCGTCCTGAGGACGGACCATGCTGCTCTGCAATGGCTGCAGCGCACGCCGGAGCCCATTGGTCAGCAGGGGCGTTGGCTGGAACGCCTCGCCGAATTTGAGTTCCAGGTACTTCACCGGCCTGGCCGGAAACATGGAAACGCCGACGCACTTTCGCGTCGCCCGTGCCGCCAGTGCGGATGGGAAGATACGGTGACGGTGGCCGCGGTGACTGTGGCGTCTGATCTGCCTCCGCCGATCGCTGATGCCGATCCGATGAACTCTATGGAGAGGGCCCAGCGAGATGACCCGGATATGAGTATAGTGCGCGCCTGGTTAGAAGACGGGGCTGAAGCACCCGACCTTGTAGAGATCCTCCAAGAGAGCGAGGCAGTGAAGATTTATTGGTTTCAGCGGGATAGATTGTGCATGAGAGATCAGGTAATTTATCGACAGACACCCGAGGGAGTGGACCAGGTATTAGTCCCCCGGAGTAAGAGGGAAGAGTTCTTGAAGCTCGCTCACACTGGTTTAACGGGAGGTCACTTGGGCGTTCGCCGAACGCGATGGCAGGTGAGACGCCGAGCATACTGGGTGGGCTGGTCAGGGGATGTTAGGCGGTATTGCAAGCGATGTTCCCCCTGTAATCAGTACCACCGAGGACTTCCCCCGAGGCAGGGTCCTTTACAGCCGTTGCCCTGCGGAGAGCCGTGGGAGCGGCTTAGTATTGACATCACGGGTCCCCATCCTAGAAGTAGGCGGGGCCACATCTACATTTTGACTGTCATGGATGGATTCTCTAAATTTGTAGAGGCCATTCCGATGGCGAATCAGGAGGCGACCTCGGTGGCCCGGGCCTTGGTAGAAAATGTGATTGTCAGGTATGGGGCGCCCCTTCAAATTTTGACGGATCAAGGAACCAACTTTGAGGGAAATTTATTTCGGGAGCTATGCCGGTTACTCGGGATTGATAAAGTAAGGACCTCCAGCTATCACCCTAGTTGTAACGGTTTAATCGAGCGCTTTCACCGGACCATGAACGCCATGCTGGGGAAGGTTATTAGCAGCCATCAGCGCGATTGGGACGAGGTCCTCCCCCATGTCCTCGCCGCCTACCGGGCTTCACTGCACGAAGCCACGGGCTTTACGCCCAACTACTTGATGTTTGGTCGTGAGACGAGGGCGCCAATTGACCTTGTCTACGGGCGACCCCCGAACAGTGAGCGTGCCGACGCTACCTACACGTCCTACACCCGAGGCTTTGCTGAGCGAATGGAGAGTTCCTACCGCCTGGTACGCGAACATTTACGAGTTGCAGCCGAGCGACGGAAACATGGCTACGACCTGAGGGTGCGACCAGCCGAGTTTACTCCTGGTGCTCGCGTCTGGTATTACACGCCTCGCAGATACCAGGGGCGGAGTCCGAAGTGGGCTCGCATGTACACTGGCCCATTCACGGTGATCGAACGCCTCGGCCTTGTCAACTACCGGCTTCGAAAGACCGCACACTCCAAGCCAATCGTCGTCCACGTCGATAAACTCAGGCCTTGCTTCGAAGATGGCCTGCAAGATGCCAGCGAGAACGCCGCTCCGAACGACGACCTGATCGACGCTATGCCGGACGCCAGTCAGAACTCTCAGCGCCCGAAGAGGGCGGTTCAACGACCGGCCCGCTACCGCTAGAGACTCGTGATCTCTGCGCGTCTCCGAGGGACAAGCGACTAACGATGGTGAGCGCCTTCGCCGAGTGCTGCTGTCTGATGCCCTCGTCGGCCCGGACTCTGTTGCCCTCGTCGGCCCGGACTCTGTTACGGTCCCTGTCCTTCCCCCAGACGCTTTTTGTCTGGGGATGCGTAAGCCCTCCGTCCCTGACGTCGAGAGACCATGGCTGTCCTCCCTGTCCTTCCCCCAGACGCTTTTTGTCTGGGGACGCGCTAAGCCCTCCGTCGCTGACGTCGAGAGACTATGGCCGTTTTCCTTTCTTTTTAATTGCTTAGTTGTGTGTGTCGCCGAGAAACGGCTTTGATTCTTTTAATTGGCTCAATTGTTGTTATGATTGTTATGTCTTTTTGCTTTTGTGTTGGCCCGTTGGCCGCTGTTATGTTGCCTAGCGAGTTTTCTGGGCCGCTGGCCATTCTGATGGAGCGCAGAGACTTTACGTTTTTCAGGTACTCCGATTAGCCGCGCTGATTGACTGAACTCTGCCGAGAACTTTAGGGCGTATGACTTTGCGTGATATTGTTTTTGGGCCCGTTGGCCACGCGAATTTCGAGAGACTTTTCTAGAGGATTTTCTTAGGGACTTGGCCCGTTGGCCGCTTTAGCTTTCATGTGTATTTTTATGCTTGGACTCGATATGAGGGCATATCGAATCGTAGCCGGGGTAGGGTGTGGCGATTTGGGTGGTCTGGTGCCTTGAGTCCATCTCTCTTTCACCGACCGTTGCTTTCCCACGCCTCGAGTCTTTATTGCCTCTTCCCCCCCGCCGACTGCCGACTCGACGGACATTAGCGCTTGGGTGGTCTTCTCTTTCACACGGTCTGTCGGGCGCTTATCTCTCCCCCGCCGACCGCTGTCTTGGACTTGGCGACTGCTGCTCTGTGGGCGACCCTCTCCCCCGCCGGCGGCATCCTTTGAGACACCCTCTCCGGGCCGGCAGCGGTCTCTTTGAAACACCCTCTCCGGGCCAACAGCGGTCCCTTTGAAACACCCTCTCTCGCCCGGCGGCGGTTCCTTTGAGACACCCTCTCCCGGCCGGCGGCGGTCTCTTTGAGACACCCTCTGTCGGGCGACGGTGTTACTGCAGGCGACCCTCAGTCGGTCGATACCCCTCACCCCTGCTGGGTATATAAGGAGGGCGCTTTGTGTGGAGTTTAGGTTCTGAGGTCTTTGTTGTATGGTGATCTGATAGTCTTTAAGCTAGCTTGGCCTGTTGTGAGGGTCGTGTGTTTGAATAAATATCGTCTTAGAACTTTGACGTTGATCCTTCGGTGGGTGACACTGATCGCCTGGGCCCGTCGACTGGCAGACGCAGAAACCCTCTGAAATAACACGGAGGTCGTACTTACGCTCCCATCCTGAGCGACACGCGCCTTACACTCGCATCCTGAGGCGAAACCCCAGTTTTGTCACATTAGTTTTTAACAATGAATGGCTATGATTTTTCCACAGTTTTATTTTTTATCCAAACTGAGGCAAGATAAACCTGAAAATAATTAAAAATACATTAAAAAACATTGAAACTTTTAACAGTTTTGCTGTTTGAAATAAACGTTCAGATATAGCTGAAAACCTAGATCCTAGTGACGAATAAAGATATATTATTTCATCAAATGCACTGGAAAGACATATAACAGTCACTCAGGGGGCAAATGCCCCCTTGCCCCCAAATGACGTCCCAGCAGAACGGTAACAACAGGTCCATCATGTTCATCGCTTTCAAAAAGCGCTGACGGCTTTTGGGATTATATTTCGCGCCAGACCCTTAATCGCGCGAGCGAGCACTGAGGGGTGACGTGATAGGTTGCTTTCGGCACCCTTGTTAGTCCTCCGTGCCAATTAAAAACTTTGCCTCCTTAAAAATTTTTCCCCTTAAAAAAATTCCTGGAACTCAATGACTTATTTGTTTGCTAAGGCCCTAGGCTACCTTACTGTTAGCTAAAGTTGACTGTGCGGCACCCGCCCTTGTAACAGCATGGTTGTGGTACACGGCGCCATATAAACTGTCACTATTATTATTGTATTATTATTATTATTATTATTATTATTATTATTATTATTATTATTATTATTATTATTATTATTATTATTATTATTATTATTATTGTGTTATTATTGTGTTAGCAGTTTAGACCTATATCAATATATTTAACAAAATGCCACATATGCACATGCAATGCATTAATGCAATATATCTGAGACTGAGAGATTGAGGCGGAAATCGGATTACGTTTAAGGTTAGGGGTTGTGCCTATAGGGTCCAAAACTTCTTAAAACGGCTCTGATTCAGGTAATGACAACCGGAACAGATTTCGGCTACGATTCTCATAAAAAATCTGCTTCAAGTCCCACGCGGCCTTCTACGAGGTCTGACGACTGGTTCTTCCTATATAGTCGTAGGACCCACCATGGAACATGCAAAGAATACCCTCTCTGGAGACATTTAAATGACAGCTCAAGACTTTTTAAACAATCATGTGACTGTCATTGATTTCATGTACAGCGTCCTTTCCTTCGGCCTCGACTGAGTACTTGGCACTATACAACCTGTTTTATTACGAGTAATGTTATTAAAAGATATCTTGGGTTACGGGATGTTAAAACCCACGCCAGAGCCCATCTTGCACGTCAATATATATGTACATAATGTACATATATAAGGGGGATTTACGTGGTTTTACCCAACGCCAGCGGTCCTGCAAGTAAGGCCTCACGTACTGCTTAGGATTATATAACGTCGATCCACAGCATATAAAAGGAGGGTAACGACAGCAAAATTGCGTATAGTCTTAGAGACATCTTAAGGCAGCCAGAGACCGAACCTTACATGCGTTTGAATTTTTCCCAATTAATAAGCGTTACATTTGCGCAGTTTATGACAAACTCTTTTGGCAAGGACCTCGAATACACAGGACTGGATAGTCCCTGTGTAACGTCCATTGAGTCTGGCGCTCATACTTTTTTATTTCATAAGGCGATCGTAATCGTAGGCCAAATGGCCCAAATCTCGAGATTTTACAAAGAAAGACAACAAGTCTCGGGAACACAGGCATTTGAGCAAAACAGCAATGGCTATAGAATGATAAGATCAGGTGTGATTTAAACTAGGTCAGTAGGCTGAGGCTGAGCTCTCCAAGGTTCAGCCAGCAGCTGAACAGACACTTAACATAAAATCGCCTTGACACTGCTTGATTGATTGTAACAATCTACGTCTACGACAACTTGGTTATTCAGAATAAATGAACACTGATATAATTGATCATCTAAAAGTTGATTACGTGCAAATTGCATTTGTGATCGCAAAGATGTAGGCATATATGGGGAGGGGTTTAGGATAGCCTAATGGTAACACTTTGGCGCGTAGAAGCAACGGACCCGGTATCGCTTCCCGGTACCCTCCCTAAGGTCGACTCGGCCTTTTCATTCGCTACGTGGCGTTGAAAATGAGCAGTAGGACGTGATGGACGCCTTGCATGGCTACCAAGCAGTTAAATTCGACTCCTGTAATAACTTGTGATCATCCTATGAATTGTAATCATCCTGCGTACTTGTCAGTTTGCGACATTTAACGAAGATTATTATAGGTTAGCGCTTTTTAAAAAGAAAATCCTCAGAGGCTTTCCATACCAAACAACAGTAGGCTAATAGTAGCCTAGGCCTAACAATAATAATAATATGGTCACAGCTGTGTCGTATCATGGTGCAAGGGTCAAAATAAATATTTCTCGTAAATATGGACGTAATCCGACGTACGAAAAATGCGGTATTATACTTGCATTCATTTATTATTGTGAACGAGTAGGCCTAAGTTATGCGTTACTCGTGAATGACACGTACGGTCGTGTAAATTATAGGCCTACTAGCCTATAGGCGCTCTCGAATGATTCACAGTTTAACGAGAATTTTTGACATCAAAGGTCTGACGTCGGCCAGATTATTTTGAACAGTTCTCATCGTTCTTTTGGCATAATACAGCCATTGCAATGCCTTCTAGATGCTGTCAGTATCTTGAAGGCAATGATAGCGTACTAGACCTACAGCTCATTAAATTAGAATTGGGACACGCGATTGCATGGCGTCTTAACCTGTAGAACCTGTAGAAACATCTGTTCTGCCCCTCTGATCCTCTGGAGAACGGACTCGGACCACCTTCGGACTACTCTTTTGGACAACCCCTCTGACTAGCCGCAACGCTCGTGAATAAGCTGTTGCCCTGCGCTTGGCTTTTGAGTGGCGCTTTAGAAGTTTGGAGATTAGGCCTACTATTACGAACTTCTAAGTAATCCGTGGTCTTTAATTTTGCATAGCGATCACTACATCACTAACGTTGCATGGGCCGACGACCAACATGTTGCCATCGCTTGGCTGAATCGCGTCCAAAATGTCTCGATCATCGTTTTCTGCGAAGCCGAAACGGGTCAATGTCGAGAGGTCAGCATAACCCTTACAGCCATAATTGCAGATTTCACTATTATTATAGCAATACTCACTAGGCTAAATAAATGTCTTTTCAGAAACTTCGCACTCAACTCTAGTTAGGCCTAAGCTGCTTGTCGACGGTAGGTTTGGGGTGCACGTGTTTAAGGTTCGATCGACAAATATTAACCTAGCAGTGGATAGTCATATAGGCCTAGGCCTATAGAGTTGCTGGAAAGTATATTATAAAAAGGCAATGAGAAATTGGAAAGTTAAAAGTGGTTAGGCCTATCAGATGATGATACCCAGGGACTCGTCTATGGTCTGCTGTAGGCCTACAGGCTCTCTCCTTAGCGGAGAAAATGCCTCAGCGTCTGGATGTCGTTCATGAATCCCGGGAATACCCAGTGCACCTGGTGGTCGTGGGTTCATTGGTAAAATCAGTCTGTATAATTTACATTATGTTCTCGATCAGAATATCCTTTATCTGTTACGGTGCGTGCTTTGGGTGTGACCTCAGGGTGAGAATTGCTGGGAGGGCGTTGGGGTTCACCCCTGGTTTTTCTTAGGATCCCATAAGTAAAGTTTACATTTCACACAAAAACTGCACATAAATCAACGTCTAACCCCCCCCCCTCCCGTTATTTTTTTACAATTCTCATACTGTGACCTTACTAACCCTTAGAGTAGAACAATAATTTACTTTCTCAGAGCATGTAGGAGGAGCATGTTAGACGTGCTTTTAGGCCTAGATTGGCACAATAGTCCATTTGCTTAAAACTTAAGCCGCCACTACCCTCATTTCATGCATTTCTACATCGACGTGTCACGTATGTTACGTATACGTCGATGCATTTCTAGGCAAGGACCTATAATTATACAATATAGATTCCTTGCTTTCTAGGCAAGGACCTATAGGCTATTATACACAGGACTGGAAAGTCCTTATGTAACGTCATTTTACTAGTTTTTTGGCGATAGTCGGGGTCACGAAATTTTCACATCTTGTTTTCATAATAAATGCATTCAATTGATGATATTCTATATAGGCAGATTGACGAATAATTATGTTTGCAAAATAAAATATTGCCGGTGGTGATTTAAAGCATCATATTTAACATTAGAAACAAAATTTGAAGTGGGGCGACATCTATGTTTAAGAGTGAAACGATGCACACATTATTTTCACGAGTACCATTCCTCTACTTGATTTCTAGGCTGAAGGGTTGATTATGGCAACGCTATGCAAGTATGCATGCAAGGCTATCTCTCTCACATTAGCCAACTAAAATCTATCTTAGATGCTGTAACCCGTCTTATTGGAGGTATACCTAGGTTTAGGCATATTATCAAGTTTCATGCAAGAGGAATTTCACTGGTTGCCGATGGACAAACGCGTAGAGTTTACGATCTTAATGCAGCATATGCGTTATTGCCTTGCGGGGATGTGGTCCTGCTTATTATAGGCTATAAGTTTAGCTTCCTGCGACATGTGTTCCTTGGTGTGTTTACCTCAATTCCGTAAGCGCTTGTAAACCATTTTTTGTGATAATTTTTTTCCGTCTTTAGGCTGATGAGTTCGTCTTGAAGAGGTGCTATATAAATCTATAATTACGATTACAGTCAAACACGTGCTTGCCTTAGAATCAAACATGTGCTTGCCTTAGAATCAAACATATGCTTGCCGTAGGGTCAAACATATGCTTGCCTCACTTGCATCTTGTGCCACTGGAAACCTCTGGATCTGTTTCTGTATCTTTGATTAGGTGATTAACACTTTAACCACGAGCTGTTGCATAGGTTTGAAGGTTTCCCAGTCACTTTGAGTACACTCTCTTTGTTACAGTGTTAAATCTGTTGTGTTGTGTTCAGTTTGAGTAACTTTTGTATATTTTTCACTGCAGAGTTTGGTTGAAACTGCTCAAGATGGCCGAAGTTGGTTGAACCCATTGGTAAGGTCGCTTATGCCGTTAAGCTTAAATTATGAAAATAATGGTGCCCTAAAGAAAACTGAGAACACAGTGTAGAGATGATAAGCTGATGTTTGAGGTGATGATAATGATAATATTAATGATGTGGTCATGGCAAAGATGATGGTGATAAGGAGGTGGGGAAGAGGGTAAAGTTTAGATGTAGGATCTTAAAATTTACAGAAACTTTGTAAAGGTTTGATAGAAATATTTTGTGGATCAAAAATTTGTTATAAACTCTAATTTAAAAAATTAACCCACTATAAAATGTTTATTGAAAATGTTTTTCATAATTTAAAATAATTACCCACCCTAAGCAGTTTGAGCACTGTGAATTGGTTTTATTTTAAAACTTAACCTGCTGTAAAAATATTTTTAATGGATTTTTTCATTTGATGCTGTTATACATTTGTTTTCAGCCAGTGATCCGATTCATCAATAACGAACACACATTTGTAACTTTTCTGTCGAAGAGAGATGGAACTTCAGGTTTCTGGAAGCACTTGGCGCTTGTTTCAATTGCTGTAGGTTGTTATGGCATTGATTCCTCTGTCTGCCTGTCTGGCTGTATGTCTGGCTGTTTGTCTGTCTGTCTAATGTCTGTCTGTTTGGCTGGTTGTCATTCTGGCTGTCTGTCTGTCTGTGTGTGTGTGTGTGTGTGTGTGTGTGTGTGTGTGTGTGTGTGTGTGTGTGTGTGTGTGTGTGTGTGTGTGTGTGCGTGTGCGTGAGTGTGTGTGTGTCTATATACGTGTGTTTATCTGTGTGTGTGTATTTATTTGTCTATTATATACGTATCAGAGAGGCTTTTTGTGAACAAATGTTTTGCATATATAATGAGCACAGGTGTTCTTTAGGTTGATATATATATAATGTGTATCGATTGTTAAGCGTTTTAGTCTTAGGCCTTAGTTGCGCTGTCGGCTCGTGGGCGCTTGGCCTAAAGTAGCCTAAACATTGGCTGACGGTAGATTGTTTTACACGTGCAGTTAGCGCGCCAAACTTAGAAACTGCTGATGACAGTGAATTTGAACAATACAGTGTAGTACAGTTGTTTTAAGGCAAGAAGTTTGTTGTTATTAAACTGTGTTTGAAGAAAGAAAGAAACATTCAAAGAACTGTGTCAATTTAATTCTTAAACAGTTAGAAGACGTTGAGCAATTTATATGTAGAGATAAGGAAAGTTCTTGAGGTAGGTCACAACTAAGAAAGAAGAAGAGTTGGTGACATATTGGTGACAGCGGTGGGATTCGAAACAACGTCTGGAATTCGAAACAACGTCTGGGATTCGAAACAACGTCTGGGATTCGAAACAACGTCTGGGATTCGAAACAACGTCGACTGGTGAATACGCATTTGAATCATTGGTAAATTGACGACAACGAAAGCCTCAACGACAAAGGTATAAAAGTTGGTTGTTATCAAACAAAGAACAATCCCCAATACTTCAAACACAAAAGAAAACTCGTGTTTTCCAGAAAGGACAGCACTGAAGTAAAGAAGTAAGATGGAGAAATTAAGTGTCAAAAAACAAGCAGAACTGAAGAAGATGTCTTCTGAAAGATTAAAACAGCGCTTGTTAAAGGCTGGTTTTGAAGAAGAGAAACTGGAAGATATGTCACGTGAAGACATGTTAGAAGCGCTAGCTGAAGTCTGGCTTAAGGAAGAAGCAGAAGAAGAAGGTGCTGTCGGCGGTGCTGTGGAAAAGGTTATTGAAAAACCGCCTGGACTTATGTCTATGGAGATGATGATGCAGTGGATGATGATGAAAGAAGAAAGAGAGGAGAAACGGAGACAAGAAGAGAAAGAGAAAGAGGAGAAACGAAGACAAGACGAGAAAGAAAGAGAGGAGAAACGGAGACAAGAAGAGAAAGAAATAAGACAGGAAGAATTACGTCTTCAGAGAGAGAAAGAAGAGAAGGCAGAACGTCTTCAGAGAGAGAAAGAAGAGAAAGCAGAGAATACAAGACAGGAAGAATTACGTCTTCAGAGAGAGAAAGAAGAGAAAGCAGAGAATGCAAGACAGGAAGAATTACGTCTTCAGAGAGAGAAAGAAGAGAAAGCAGAGCAAGTTCGTGTGGCAGAACTTGAGTTACAAAAGCAGCAATTTGAGATTCAATTAGAGCAATTGAAAAGAGATCGAGAAGATGCTGAAAGGAGAAGATTAGAGCAGATGATTGAATTTGAAAGGGCGCGGAAAAGTGACGAAGAGATACGTCAGCAACAGATTGAAGAGAAGAGACTACGTGAAGAAGAAAAGGAAAAAGTGCGAATTTCAGAGTTGGAGCGAGCAGAAGAGGTTAGACAAGAAGAACTGAAATTACAGAAAGAAAGCATGGAGAAGGCGGAAGAGGAAAGACAAGAACGTTTAAAGTTGGAAAAAACAAAAATAGCATTAAAAGAAGCACAACTCAAAGAGGAGAAACAAAATAGAGAAGCACAAGAACAAAGAAGGCAAGAAGAACGAGAAGAACAGAAAAGGAAACAGGAAGAAAGTGAAACGATGGTTTCGAAAATAAAGAAAATTGGTGATGCCATGAAACACGTGTTACCTAAAATGCCAAACGATATGATGGAGGTGCCATTATATTTCGAAACGGTTGAGAATGCGTTTCGTAGTTTCAACGTGCAGGAACAATTCTGGGTGAAGTTACTATTGCCATTGATGACTCCGAAAGCTAGAACTGTTCTAAACAGATTGTCATTCGATGATTTAGACGATTATCAGGTCGTGAAACAGCACTTGTTAAAAGAATTCAAGTTGACACCGAGAGAGTACAGATCGAAGTTTATTGATGCGAAGAAGACAGCTGAAGAAACATATACAATGTTTACAGCAAGGCTGAAGAACTTGTTGAACTATTATGTGAAAAGTCGCAAAGTGGATAAGAATTTTGAGAAACTGTTTGATTTGTTAGTGGCGGATAAGTTGAAAGAATCACTACCACCAGGTCCACTACAGTTTGTGTTGTCGAAGGAAGGAACTGATTGTTACGAAGCTAGTGTTGTGGCAGACCTAGCGGACATTCATGTTAATAATCGAATTGGTTTGGCAATTCCGAATAAGACAAGTTTTGGTTTTGTTCCTAATGGCAAAAGAAATCAACAGTTCACTCCAAATTTTGGTTTTCATTGGAAGAGCAATCAAGAAACAGGAAATCAGTTCAGAGGTGCAGAAGTGAAACCAAATTCTCCGGTTGTTCACGAGAATAGAGAGTCGATGATGACCAGACAACGTCAGGTATATAACAAATCACCACCAAGGTTTGTCGCAAGAGAAGGCAATGCATCGTTTACTCCATATAAGAGAAAAGAAAGCATCGAACAACGAGGTGCAGTGGTGAAACGTTGTCATAACTGCGGATCAGACAGGCATTTGATGAAATTCTGTCCAGTTCCTGTTACAACCTCCAATTATGGTGGAAAACAAGAACATTCGAGGGTGAATCGAATTCAAGTGGTTGATAATTCTGAAAGTCAAGCCACAGAACATCAGAACAATGAAACTGAAGTAAAGTCAGTGATGAAATGTCACCTTTCACCTGATATTCAGAAAGAAATTCTATTGCACAATGGAATGCAGAAAGAAATGGTTGGAAGAGATGAAAGTACAGCATTGAAGAAAGTGTTATTACAGTACGTCGAGGTAGAAATTCGTGGAACAGCAGGAAAAGAACCAGTGAAAGTAAAAGCACTGATTGATTCTGGAGCAGAGGTTCCGGTGATTAGTGAAGAATTACTGGAAGGCATGAAGGTGGAGCAGATTGGAAAAGTGAACTTACAATGCGTGGCAGGAGATGCCATTCCTGCAAAGTTGGTGAAAGTTGATGTAAGGCTGTGTTGTAACGATGTGGAAGAAGAGGTAATTCCGCATAAAGTCAAATGTTCACTTACACCTTATGTGACATTGATGTGTGCTAGTATTGCAAAAATGGGAAGCACAGAAAGATTCTTGTTGCATCCAGAAATCATTGCAGAACTTAAAGCCGTGCCACAAGTGAAAATGATACAAGGAGATGTGCAAGCGAATGTAACGACGAGATTGCAGAGTCAGCGAAAGAAAGTGATAGAAGTCGAAGAGGAAAGTGAAACTGAAAGTTCAAGCGAAGAGGAAAACGAAAGTGATGATCAACAAAGTTTAATGCAAGACGGTATAACAGCAGAGATGAGTGAACAAGAGATGGCTGCATGCAAGAATGGTAATCTAAATGAAACGAAAGAGGATAATGATTGTGATGTGGCGATAGGAGATTTGTTTGAAGAAAATGAGAAAGACGAAGAACAACAGATGCAGATTGCAGACGCAAAGAAATTCGAAGAACAGCAGAGACAAGATGAATCATTGAAAGCATGGTGGACGTTAGCACCAGATAAAGAATCTGAATTCTGCGTGGTAAATGGCTTACTGTACAAGAGATATCGAATATTAGAGCAAACGATATATCAATTGGTGTTACCAAAAGAGCGACGAATGAAAGTGATGGAGTTGGCTCACGAATCAGTATTTGGAGGACATCTTGGAGAAGAGAAAACTAGAGAACGAATAAAGTTGTCTTTTACCTGGCCAAAGATGAGAAGAGATATAGTGAAATTTTGCAAATCATGTGAGAAATGTCAGTTAAAGGCAAGAAGTTTGGTGATGGACAGGGTTCCTATCACTCCAATTCCAAGAGAAGATGTAGCCTTTAGAAGAATTACAATGGATTGTGTAGGACCAATCGAGCCAGCATCTGCTGCAGGTCACAAGTACTGTTTATGTATTGTCGATTCTTGCACAAGATGGCCTACAGTGTTTCTGTTGAAATCATTAACTGCAAAAGCTGTGTGTGATGCTTTGATGGAGTTGTTCATGAACGTTGGTGTACCTTCAGTGATCACAAGTGACCAAGGAACAAATTTTACTGCGAGTCTGACAAGAGAATTTCTGAATTTAATGGGTTGTAGTCCAAGATTTGACACGCCAGGTCATCCAGAGGCAGCTGGACTAGTAGAAAGATGGAACCAAACATTCAAGAAAATGATCCATCATGTAATTGTTGACAATCCAAGGCAATGGCACAAAGTAATTCCGTTTACAGTGTGGGCATTACGAGAAGTACCGAATGCAACTACTGGAATTGCTCCTTATATGTTGGTGTATGGAAAGATTCCGCGTGGACCACTGGCAATTCTAAAAGAAAGTTGGACAAGAGAAATTAATTTACCACCTCATATTGGAATCCAACCAGAAAAGTACTTGAAAGACATGAAAGCAAATATGGAAAAAGCATTACTGTTTGCAGAATCATATTCACGAGAGAAGCAATTACAGTATACGAATCAATACAACAAAAGAGCGAAACATAAAGAATTTGAACCGGGTGAAAAAGTTATTGTGTTGTATCCGACGTCAACAAATAAACTGATTTCACGATGGCATGGTCCATGTACTGTCATACAACGAAGGTCAAAGTACTCTTATTTGATTGACATGGGTGACGATTGTCGAAAGATAATTCACGCAAATAAAATCAGAAAGTACATTACAAGAGCAATGAGTTGTGGACTAATCGTTGAAGAAGATGAAGACTTTGGTTCAGTGGTTGAATTGCTGATGAAGAATGACTGGCAAAATGAAAAGAATTCACTGAATCTTGATCCTGAACAGATTAGCCATTTGACATTGACTCAACAAAAACAATTGCTGGAAATACTGAACAAATATTCCGATCGATTTTCTGAAAAGCCTGGATTATGTACATTGGTTGAACATGAAATTGAACTGAAACCGGAATTTCGTGAAAAAGAATTTATGGCTTACCGAATTCCACTCATCTATCGAGCAGAAGTTGAACGACAAATTAAAGAAATGCTTCAAGCCAACATTATAAAACCATCTTCGAGCAGAATGGCAAGTCCGTTGGTAATTGTTAAAAAGAAAGACGGTTCTCTAAGACTTGCCTGCGACTACAGATACATTAACTCGTTCACTGTGGATTGTAAATATCCGATGCCGATTGTGAAAGATGTTTTGCACAAAGTTGGAAAATCAAATGTGATCTCGATTTTTGATTGTCGAAGTGCTTACTGGACTTGTCCTGTTAAGCAAACTGATCAATGGAAAACTGCTTTTGTTACTCACAATGGACTGTACGAGTTTACTCGTGTTCCTTTCGGAATGATCAACTCAGGAAGAACATTTGTTAAAGCAATTAACATGGTTTTACAGCCTATAAATGAATTTGCTGAGCCCTATGTAGATGACATTGCTGTGCATTCAGATGATTGGAAGATTCATTTACAGCATTTAGATGCATATTTAATGCAAATGAGACTGCATAACATTACTCTGAACTTAAAGAAATGTATCTTTGGTAAGAGTGAGGTAAAGTTCATCGGTCATGTGGTTGGTTCTGGAACGATTCAAATGAATCCAGATAGAATTGAAAGTTTAATTAATTTGAAAACCCCAGAAACGAAGAAACAAGTTAAGCAATTGCTTGGATTTTTTGGTTACTATAGACAGTTTATCAAAGATTTTGCACAGATTGCGAAGCCTCTATCTGATTTGACAAGCAAACATGTTCCAGATAAGATTGATTGGACTGATAGACATCAACAGGCATTTAATTTACTTAAAGATGCTGTACGCTCTAAAGTTGTTTTATATGTTTTTGATGTTGGAAAACCTTTTAATTTGTACTGTGATAGTAGTGATTTTGCAGTAGGAGCTGTTTTAACACAGATGGATGATAAGGGAATAGAACGCCCTGTATCATTTATAAGTCAGAAATTGACTGACACCCAGAAGAGATGGGCAACTGTAGAGAAAGAAGCCTATGCTATTGTTTGGGCTCTAAATAAGTTAAAAGAGATAATCATTGGATCTAAAGTTCACATCTTTACCGATCACAATCCTTTAACTTATCTGACTGAATCTATGTCTAAGTCTGCTAAACTGGTGCGTTGGGCTTTAGCACTGCAAACTTTTGATGTAGAAGTTAATTATAAGAAAGGACGATTAAATGTTGTAGCAGATTGTTTATCTAGATTATAAGATTGTTCATTTACTGTATTGTATAGTATTAAGTTTATTGCATAATTTAGTACATGATGATTTCGCAAATTTTTAAGTTTAATTTGCTCAATCCAAAGAAAGGGAAGGAGGTAATGTGAACAAATGTTTTGCATATATAATGAGCACAGGTGTTCTTTAGGTTGATATATATATAATGTGTATCGATTGTTAAGCGTTTTAGTCTTAGGCCTTAGTTGCGCTGTCGGCTCGTGGGCGCTTGGCCTAAAGTAGCCTAAACATTGGCTGACGGTAGATTGTTTTACACGTGCAGTTAGCGCGCCAAACTTAGAAACTGCTGATGACAGTGAATTTGAACAATACAGTGTAGTACAGTTGTTTTAAGGCAAGAGTGTAGTTTGTTGTTATTAAACTGTGTTTGAAGAAAGAAAGAAACATTCAAAGAACTGTGTCAATTTAATTCTTAAACAGTTAGAAGACGTTGAGCAATTTATATGTAGAGATAAGGAAAGTTCTTGAGGTAGGTCACAACTAAGAAGATGCTCATTAGAGTGGTGATAGATGAATTTCTCTATTACAGTGCTGTCACACTGTTGCTGTGTGTACGTGATTACAGGCAAAACTTAGCAGTTGTATTAGATTGCATAATACAAGACATTAAGATGAATTAGAAGCTAATAAGGGAGGTAAAGATAGAAGGATAAGGTTTGGCAATTCACTGAATTGTTCACTCCAGGCCCCATTGCCAACAATTTGTAAGGGAAAAAGTGACTTGACACTGAGATAAAGCTGCATTATCTTAGGCACAGGAACTACCACAACTCCTTTCTTGTGCCTATAATTACTTATATATATGTGCAATGTTTGTGCATCAGCAGTTGATATTACTCTAGGTACACGAAGCAATTTAATTCAGGTTTACACTTTTGGCTCAGTGATGAATGGCTAGCTTTGTGACATTTTATGCTCATAAATGTCTGATTGCTTCAAATCTACTTACATAGCTTACTATTGTGTCATTGTATATAATTTCGTAAAGCCGACAAGTGCCTTGGAGGAGTTCTTAAAATGTCTTTTATCAATGTACCTGAGTTCTGATTTCTCTGAGTCAACTGACCACCAGCAGATTATAACCTTTAACTATGGTTTAATTCGAAGCAATCGCATTATGACAATAGTGCTGTAGAAGTCATTAGATTAGATAAGTCATATGATTCAATAAGTCATTAGAGTAGAGGAGTCAGTCGATGGCACATCATCTGATTCATCAACTGAGGAAAGCCAGCCCAACAAGATAGGACTGAACATAAATCGTCCTAGGTGCAGTAAACCCTGTTCCAAAACCCTTGCTACTTTTACCAGAGATACAAAACCGTATTTCTTTTAAACAAGTTATTTTAATTAACCAATATGACTGTTAGTTCCTGGTACATTTATTGCTCCTGTACTAATATTTTGTTCCCAATGGATCATATGTACAGGTAAAAAAACTAATCAATTTTTGTTTTTTCCTGCCATTAGATTTTACATTGCAACGAACGGGGACCCCAGAACACGACATTTGTTTAGGTAAGCCTTTGTTGTCAGAAGCTGTTAGGTCAAATTTTATTTCTATGAGTAGCTTTTATTCGCTGTTACATTTTGCTTGCTGTCAGTAGATTCTCAATCATTCTCAAATGTTCAAGGGACGTGATCATGCATTCCCGTAGCTAAATATTTGCATGACATGTACCCTTATGTCCTGTTACGATTAGTGTATTTGTATCAGTACATAACTTTGGTTGTGTTGTTGAAACCAGGGTGTCTGTGCTGAATGGTGCTGGGCGTCTCCATACACCTGTTTGCCTTACATGTCAAATGTCTGATGGGTGTCAGTATGTCCACGCATCGTTCAGTCACTCTGGCAAGTATTATATTCTGCACTGCCTTGGACCAGATGTGCCAACTTACATCCTGAAAAGTACCTTTGATGAAACAGGTATGTTGGAAATTAACTGCAAAGGCATGTTGGTCATAAAATAAAAATAGGTTTATTTAAACTAAAATGCCAAGTGGGATACTGAAAAGAACTTGGTACTTAATAACCATAATTATACTAAGAAGTATTTTGTAAATATAGTGAAAAGGAGGTATACTGGAGGCGATATAAAAAGAGGTATTTTGAAAACAAACATAATATTAGACATGAAATAAAAAGGAGGTATTATATTGAAATACTAAGAGGTATGATGGTATTTGACAGCGATTATCTCTTCAACTTATAGTTATAGGTGGTAGGCCACATGAACAAGTGTTCTGTAACATTATATCTTACATTTGAATAGCCACAGAGATCATAATGTATGCATAATGTGCCTGTAACTTTATTGCTGAAATGGCTTAGAATGTGTCAATGTTTTTGTTGACCTTCTGTGAAGAGCGAATGGTTGAAGACAACGTCAAGCTCCAGACCTTGCTGTCCACAAAGGCTCTGCCAAAGAAGGAATTCTACGAGGTCAACTCAGATGATGGCCAAAGTATGTACAACTGTGTACGTAGCCTTGTTCGTTGATCGTATTTCAATAGCATATTAGCATGCATGTTGCATTTATATACGTATTGATTTTAAGGAGGCACTGAAGTCAAAGACTATGGCCTCCAAGGTTACACACAATTCAGCATTGCAGAGACTGTGACCATGACTGTCGACATTCTATTTTAATTTGTTACATGTAGTTGGGATACAGTGTAGTACAGTTGTTTTAAGGCAAGAGGTGAGTTGTTGTTATTTAATTAAAATAGGGTTGAAGAAAAAGAAAAAGAAACATTCAAAGAACTGTGTCACCTTAATTCTTAAACAGTTAGAAGACGTTGAGCAATTTATAAGTGTAGAGATAAGGAAAGTCTTTTGAGTTAGGTCACAACTAAGAAGAAGAAGAAGAGTTGGTGACACTTTTCTTCTTCCTCTATTTTGTTTTCACTGAGCACTGTCACAAGGACACAAGGTCTGTTTATCTATATCTCTGCTTTTGTTGTTTGAACTTGTTTCTGTCTTTGTATCTTCCATCTTCTGCTTCTCTGCAATGTCTGCACAGTGAGACAGAAAACTCAGGGATATAGATTGTTGGATTTAATTTGGGAATCAATTGTTTCCACTGATCCCACAGAGAATTGTTTTTGTTAAACAGCCATCAGGTCCTGGAGTTCGAGTTTTCCTGACTGAAGGATTATGGGATGTGACAGACGTCGTTGGCTATGACTACAGTTCAAATAACGTGTAAGTAAGTAAGATCAGATATGATTGCAGGTGCTCATTAGAGTGGTGATAGATGAATTTCTCTATTACAGTGCTGTCACACTGTTGCTGTGTGTACGTGATTACAGGCAAAACTTAGCAGTTGTATTAGATTGCATAATACAAGACATTAAGATGAATTAGAAGCTAATAAGGGAGGTAAAGATAGAAGGATAAGGTTTGGCAATTCACTGAATTGTTCACTCCAGGCCCCATTGCCAACAATTTGTAAGGGAAAAAGTGACTTGACACTGAGATAAAGCTGCATTATCTTAGGCACAGGAACTACCACAACTCCTTTCTTGTGCCTATAATTACTTATATATATGTGCAATGTTTGTGCATCAGCAGTTGATATTACTCTAGGTACACGAAGCAATTTAATTCAGGTTTACACTTTTGGCTCAGTGATGAATGGCTAGCTTTGTGACATTTTATGCTCATAAATGTCTGATTGCTTCAAATCTACTTACATAGCTTACTATTGTGTCATTGTATATAATTTCGTAAAGCCGACAAGTGCCTTGGAGGAGTTCTTAAAATGTCTTTTATCAATGTACCTGAGTTCTGATTTCTCTGAGTCAACTGACCACCAGCAGATTATAACCTTTAACTATGGTTTAATTCGAAGCAATCGCATTATGACAATAGTGCTGTAGAAGTCATTAGATTAGATAAGTCATATGATTCAATAAGTCATTAGAGTAGAGGAGTCAGTCGATGGCACATCATCTGATTCATCAACTGAGGAAAGCCAGCCCAACAAGATAGGACTGAACATAAATCGTCCTAGGTGCAGTAAACCCTGTTCCAAAACCCTTGCTACTTTTACCAGAGATACAAAACCGTATTTCTTTTAAACAAGTTATTTTAATTAACCAATATGACTGTTAGTTCCTGGTACATTTATTGCTCCTGTACTAATATTTTGTTCCCAATGGATCATATGTACAGGTAAAAAAACTAATCAATTTTTGTTTTTTCCTGCCATTAGATTTTACATTGCAACGAACGGGGACCCCAGAACACGACATTTGTTTAGGTAAGCCTTTGTTGTCAGAAGCTGTTAGGTCAAATTTTATTTCTATGAGTAGCTTTTATTCGCTGTTACATTTTGCTTGCTGTCAGTAGATTCTCAATCATTCTCAAATGTTCAAGGGACGTGATCATGCATTCCCGTAGCTAAATATTTGCATGACATGTACCCTTATGTCCTGTTACGATTAGTGTATTTGTATCAGTACATAACTTTGGTTGTGTTGTTGAAACCAGGGTGTCTGTGCTGAATGGTGCTGGGCGTCTCCATACACCTGTTTGCCTTACATGTCAAATGTCTGATGGGTGTCAGTATGTCCACGCATCGTTCAGTCACTCTGGCAAGTATTATATTCTGCACTGCCTTGGACCAGATGTGCCAACTTACATCCTGAAAAGTACCTTTGATGAAACAGGTATGTTGGAAATTAACTGCAAAGGCATGTTGGTCATAAAATAAAAATAGGTTTATTTAAACTAAAATGCCAAGTGGGATACTGAAAAGAACTTGGTACTTAATAACCATAATTATACTAAGAAGTATTTTGTAAATATAGTGAAAAGGAGGTATACTGGAGGCGATATAAAAAGAGGTATTTTGAAAACAAACATAATATTAGACATGAAATAAAAAGGAGGTATTATATTGAAATACTAAGAGGTATGATGGTATTTGACAGCGATTATCTCTTCAACTTATAGTTATAGGTGGTAGGCCACATGAACAAGTGTTCTGTAACATTATATCTTACATTTGAATAGCCACAGAGATCATAATGTATGCATAATGTGCCTGTAACTTTATTGCTGAAATGGCTTAGAATGTGTCAATGTTTTTGTTGACCTTCTGTGAAGAGCGAATGGTTGAAGACAACGTCAAGCTCCAGACCTTGCTGTCCACAAAGGCTCTGCCAAAGAAGGAATTCTACGAGGTCAACTCAGATGATGGCCAAAGTATGTACAACTGTGTACGTAGCCTTGTTCGTTGATCGTATTTCAATAGCATATTAGCATGCATGTTGCATTTATATACGTATTGATTTTAAGGAGGCACTGAAGTCAAAGACTATGGCCTCCAAGGTTACACACAATTCAGCATTGCAGAGACTGTGACCATGACTGTCGACATTCTATTTTAATTTGTTACATGTAGTTGGGCTCCGTGTGTGTGTGCACTATTTTGCTAGCTGGTGAAATTTCTGTGTTCTTATTGACACTGGTCATTATTTAAGCTAGTACAGAAAGCACCTGTGATTATATGAGTGGTACTATATGAACTTCCTTAATGAATAAATAATGTGATTTACATTAATTTCACATGATAGTCAAATGGTTTGAAACCCATGTCACAGAGGTGAAAAGCTAATACGTGGCACCTAACTTTAAATAATTACTTTCATTATTAACTATTGTTTTACGACATTAAAAACAATAGGTTAACAATTTACCTGGGACAAAGGAGAAATTATATTATTCACCTGAGGTAGAAAGGATCCCTCTGGACATAAGTATGAAAGTGTAGAAGTAAAAAATTTCTGAAACTACCATTGCCATCTAAGTTCACCAGGAGTTCTAGTCACACTGAAATGTTGAAATATCTTTAAATCCTGTCAGTAATACGTATATGTGATCTCTTTTGCTTTTCAGAATTTTGGGTGCAAGTTCTGCTACCACCTCTACTCCGGAAAGAACAGATCTACGTCTATCCAATGGTCCTTCTCGTGTAAGTCTGCATCATCATTTGATCAATAATTAATAATAATAATCATTAATATTTATTTATTTAAAGACTTGTTACATGCATAAAGTCACTAAATCTGAAGCTGAGGCATAAATAATATTTAAAATTTACATACAGTTAATGGTGATTGTAAGGAAAATCAGGCCTTGTCATAAAAACCACCAGGAAAAGTGCTTCTGAAGGCTGTAGCATTTTGACATTTGATGCAGATAGAAAGGTGCTGAAAGAGGCATAGTGTGCATCACATCTATTTCCTGAGACAGATGACCACCGGTGGCTAAGCTCTTGGAGAAATTCTGCTCTCTCAGCATTAATAGGAGTTTCTATAGCAACAGGTATAAACATGTGTTTTGCAGGTAATACACGTGCTTATCCCTTTCTATTTTTATTTTTATTACTATTATTATGCATTTGACGTTGTAGTGATGAGTGGCCTGGCTCACAGACTGTCACCTGGCAACATCACATAGATTTCTCGACCTACTTGGCGAGCTCCGATAATGTCGTCGTGGTAACAGCTGACGGAAGAGGAAGCGGAGGACGGGGTGATAGATGGCGCCAGGCGATTCACAAGAGAATTGGATCGGTCGATCTGCATGATCAAATCCAAGCGGCCAAGTAATACTTGCTATCACTAAAGTCTTTGCACAGTGATTCAGTGTTGAAAAGCTATATATGGCTTCAACCTAGAAAGCTTAAGAAACATTTCCAACCTGTGTGCATGCATGCACAAATAGCAGTGCTTCTGTTAAACTTAGCATTACCCTCCTTCTTTAGCCGTGCTTGAGATGGGCACTACCAGAGTACTGGCAGTGGCAGTTTTATGCACATGTATGCATCCAAATACTTTATATAGTGCCTCTTGAGGCTTCACAATGATGCTGCTTAGGATAGTCTCATACTGTTCAAGTTAATTAATTAAAAAGTTCATCAGCAGGCAGACATTGCTTAGTTAACTAGAAAGTCACTCTGTATCTAGACACTTAATTTGTTGCCTTTTAAGTACAAGTCTCTCAAAACCGACCTTAATTTACACCTTTCAGATCTGTTATATAGATATGTTTTAGCACCTTAGTTAGGCCATTGCAAGGCAATTTATCAAAAGATTCTGATCAGTTACAAAGTACAGGCATAACTAAACTTGGACAATATATCATAATGAGGCACATAGTGACATGGTATTCACCTCGTATTGTATGTATGAGGTGCATGATAACTAGTGGCTTATTTGCTGGATTTTTATTTTTCTCTGTTTGCCTCTTTCAAAACCAGATTTGTTCGTGATACATTTAATTACGTCGACAAAGAACGGGTCGCTGTTTTTGGAAAGGTCAGTTTACTTTGTTGCTTTTGGTTTTAGAGGTCATAACCTTGTTAGCGTTAATAACTGTTTTAAGTTGATGTTTATGTTGGAAATCTCAAAGGTGCTGTGTAACCTTACTAAGTGAAATTATGTATAGCTGCAAGATTTTTTTAAAGTGTTATACATGTCAGATGTCTTGACAAGGTGTATGCAAATTTATCAGATTAAAGTTGTATTAAAGACAAATGGTCTTTAAAGAAATAGGCAATACCTAAATGCTGGGTTAACATTAATATTTATTTAATTGAATTTACAACAGTCATATGGTGGCTACGTTGCGACTCGAGCATTGGGCAGCGAGACAAACATCTTCAGGTGTGGTGTCGCTATCTCACCTGTAACGAATTGGAGATACTATAGTAAGTATGATATACACTCATTATTGTGTCATTATATGTCATGTGCGTAGGTATGTATGTGGCCACTTTAGTAGCACCTTTTAAATATACGAAAAAGTGCTTCTCATTAGTCTGCACGCCATCTTTTTTTAAGTAGGTGAATTAGTTAGGCACCGGCTTCTTGGACTAGTACTTGAAGTGAAATTTTTGTAAATATATTTATTTAATACCCTTACAGTAGCT
Source organism: Aporrectodea caliginosa (assembly GCA_020284085.1). Lineage (NCBI taxonomy): Eukaryota > Metazoa > Annelida > Clitellata > Crassiclitellata > Lumbricidae > Aporrectodea > Aporrectodea caliginosa. The sequence goes on from JACEVL010000990.1 coordinate 157,949, forward strand.
CAGAGTTGTGTTTGGATTGTATTTGATTAGGTTATGCCATATATACGACTACTAAGACACATAGAAAAAGTACTTAGCTGATCTTGTAATATGGAGGAAATAGAGTGCATGAAGTTCTTAATGCTCATTTGCTCAGAACTATGCATATTCAATAAAAAAATACATTATTATTGTACACAACAGTAATGTAGATAAGGTAAGGTAAAGTAACCAGTTTACTGCACACAGTCCGAGCAGTCTGGATGCTATGACGTGTACTTTACATTACGTAAACATGTGTCAACTGGTGTACGTGCTTTCGTTACATTGCATGACATCAGTCCATTCAGTTTTTTTAATAGGTTAACACTTAACGATGAGCGTGTGCTAAAAGCGACTGTGAAGTCAGTGCAGCTCGTCGTTAAATTGTTAAATGGTTTTTACTTGCAAATAATTTTTGTGTGTTAGATGTTTTCACTGCTGAGAAGTTGCTTGGCCTAGTAGAGAACGATGGCATCAATTTCAAAATCTACAATGTATGTATGATTCTCATTACATATTACTCTTTTCTTTGTAGGACATATTTATAGCAGTAAATTAATTTACTTGTAGCATTAAATCATAATAAATGCATGTCTTCTTGTGTATTAGGCCATCCTGGAGGAACAGTTCCCTTGAAGGCTTACTCTGTTCCACCAAAAGCAATTTACACATTGCCATTCATTTCGATGCATCATTCATTCATGCTTTCTGTCATTTTCTGTCATTTGCTGTGTTATTCCATGTTTCCCATGTCTTGTTTGATTTCCTTTGGGCTTTGAACCGGGCTTGCCCAGGAATTTGATTTGCATACCAATTTTGCCCTGAGCATTATTGCAGTGGTGCTACAGAATTTCTCCAATTTTATCATTATTATTATTATTTGTTTTTTTAATTTAATTAATTTAAAAAAAAAAATAATGATTATCATTGTTATATTATAGTTTATTTCTTCACAAAGCCAACAAACTCATAAACAGACTAATTAAATTGACTTTTTTCAGTTAGCTGGACTTATAAAACCATCATTTGGTCTTGGCTATTATTATCATCATCATCATCATCATCATCATTGTGACTATTCATTCACTTGTTCATTCAGCTTTTAATCAGGTTGGATCTAATAAATGTTTGCTGTCCATTGTTCCAGGATGCTCAGATATCCATCAAATCCGAACATTATCGAGGCAAACACTTGCTTCTCATACATGGCACCGCGGATGGCAAGTACACTTGTGACTGTAATTGTTACAGAGCATTTATATATTTGATGTCTGGTGGCCATGACTAGGCAGTGTTTGCGTCTTTAGTCATTCATCTTAAAGTTCATCTCAAAACAAAATTTGTTCTGTAGTTCTTTCATGTTTGGATTGCCAGGCCCGCCGAGAGGGGGCAAAAACCCAGGGGCCCGGCGACTTTAGGGGCCCGGGCTGGGCCCAGCAATCAACTTATGAAAAATATTATAATCAGTTATACAAAGTTTATGATTTATGCCTTTTAAAATATAATATTACGGACACTTAACTACTATAGTTGCATATATAAATATAATTTTATAGGGTTGTACTCGCACTATTATTATTTCAGTTTGTTTAAAAAAATTTCCTCATAAAGTCTAAGGATAGTTAGGGCCTGGCCTGGCAATCCAAACATGAAAGAACTACATAACAAATTTTGTTTTGATAGTTAGTTAACCCTTTAATGACGAGCTGCCTATGGTTTCCCATACATTTTAGTACACGCTCGTCATTAAAGGGTTAAGGATAGTGACTGCTCTGCCTAGGGGCCCGGAATTATTGTCGGCAGCCCTGTGGATTGCAGTGATGAGTGATTGAGTGTTTCAAAGTTACTACACGGGTTTGCTGGACTGTATGTATGAGCAAGTCATAACTGCAAGTTGGTGTAAGTTGGCTAGTCGGTACTTAGGGCAGATAAACAATAGGGCAGCCCTCATAAAATAATTAAAATTTACAGAATTTTTGGTCACAGTTCCAGTCTGTTACATGGGATGAACTGGCTGTTGCCTCTGCATGCTTCTTGAAAGTACAGCCATTTCAGTGGTTGGACCATCTACCTGGAATGGACTTCCTCTAGAGCTGTGTCTTCTTACACCTTTTATCAAAGGTTGCAAACTTCTATCTTGCTGAGTTTTGTTTGGTAGCATTTCTTAGTGGATATATTAAACTTAATATACTTTGTGAGTAAATTGTTGCCTATATATTTTGATGGTGCTATATGAATTCTTTTTCATAGTATATGGTACTTACATTACCAGCATCTCTGGATGCATCTTTGTCTGATCTGTGGGCTCGTTTTGCTTTCAGAAAACGTTCATTTTCAACACACTGCCCAGCTGATTAAATCGCTGACAAGCGCAGGAGTTGATTTCAATGTGCAGGCAAGTCTCATAATTAATTATGGTTCTAGTTGCTGGAAATTTCAGGAAAATATAGTTGGTTTCCAGCAAACAGATGGCGCCAGTATCAATAATAAGGCATCAAATCAACAGACTGTAAAACAGAAGCATTTCAGCTTGTTCTAAGTCGCACCTCTTTAGATCTTTTGGATAGCCATACTTCAGTGCCTTGATGGATTCTTAATGGCAAAATCAACATAGACCTGTTAACAGAGCTGCCCTATTTCAATGGTACAGTAATTTATAGGATTAGTACATGTAATAGTATTGTTCTGGTTGTAATTTAAAGCAGAGCAGATAATTTAGTTATGTCAGGCATACATAACTTCCTCCTTGCTGGTCCTGCAGTTTTAATCGAAAAGTATCAACTATTTGGGCTATCAAGGTCTTTTAACACCTTTTGATTGGATTAGAGTGGTTTACACAGCTGCTTATCAGGTTACTAGCAATTTTTACCCGGCGTTCGCCCGGGTTTTCCCCAGGCGTAATTTTTAACGGCTGCAAATAAAGGCTACTTACTTACTATATTTGCTGATGGGCTTCAAATATTTTAAAAAAATGTCCATATATCTGAATGGAAACGATATTTAGAGGTGAACATAGTTGCTTTGCCCGTGTACTGCACGGGTTATCTCTACCTTATAATTATAGGCAATATTATTATTTTGTTCCCCGTTCTTTACGGTTTATCTCTACCTGAAATAGGCGTATTATTTGTTCCCCGTACTACACTGGTTATTTCTAAATTAGAATAGGCGTATTATTTGCCGTTGGCCAGCGTGACGTAAGATTGCATATTTAGCCGCGTGACGTAATTTAAGATTGCATATTAATTTTAGTGACGTGGACAAATGGGCATGCTTATAATGTCCATAAATCGGAATTGAAAGCAAATTATGAGCTGAAAGTAATTGGGATGAGATAGAAATTCGAATAGCTAAAGTAAGTTTCGAGTTGCTTTGACCTAGAAAATCGGCAATGGCCGTGGTTGCAAAAAATGTGAGCTTAGTGTAATTAGGTCACCAAATCTGTAAATGGTTGCGCTGACCTAGAAATTCGCCCGTGGCGACTTCTGATTGGTTGCTAGATGCTCCGTGTGACGTAAGATTGCTTATTAAGCATGCGTGACGTGAACAAATGGCCTTACTATGGGCGGTATTGAAATAAGCTCGCTGAAAAGTTAAATTTAAAATGGCCATATATCGGCGTTTAAATAAAATTGCGAACTGAAAATAGTCGCGTTGACCTAGACGTTGCGTAATAATGCTTTGTAAATTTTTTCAACTCGCTAAACCGTTCCGTTTCGGAGCCTTTAGCCGGACAGCGATGCATTGCAAACATACATACATACATACGGAAGGACAAACTTTAAGAATTATAGTATAAGATGACGTTTTTGCTGTTTATTTAGTTGTACACAGATGCAAGTCATTCGCTCGATAGTGTCCTACATCACACGCACCATACGACTACCAAGTTCCTCAAGGGCTACTGCTGGAATGGAGGAAAGCCACGCCAGCTCGGAAAGAAGTCTGAGGGAGAGGAAGAGGAAACGTAAAGTGAACGGTTCTTCCAAACCGGGCTCGGCTGAATGTGTACTATCAAACTTGAAAGTCTACCTCCAGTACAAATGTTGCTTGTTTTAGATTCAGTTCAGTGACTTTACACGTTTTCTGTGGCCATTGCTATGATCTAGAACTAATTTGTGCTAGCAGCAGATAGTAGTGTGGCAGTAATGCTCAAGCAGACAAATGTCTGGTCTTAAGTGTTCACTGTGGCCTTAAGCAGGCTTAATATAACTGTTTTGGCGATGGTGCAAAATAATTGTATGGCTGTTTTTGTCAGCTTGCTGAAGTTCAAAATTCAGATGCGCATGAAGTATGCAAGTAACATTTATATAGCACCATTCGGAAAGATAAAGAAACGTGGTTGTGTACAAAGACATGACTAATGCTGAAAGTCTTTAAACAGTTTTTCAGCTCTTAAAATGTGCAGCTTAGCACTTTAATGACGAGTGGGTACTAAAATGCATGGAAAACTAATCCCTCTCATTGTGAAATGGTTATTAGCTGAATGTCTTCTAAAGTACACATCTGTATATATAACGGTACAGGGGAAAACAGTGGACACAAACGTTTAACACAAAATAATGGTTAGCAAAAAGCGTGCTTAATCTGTGCTAGCATCAATTGTTTTTTAAATTAAAGTAGATCCTTTTATCACTAAACTGATGACATGAGAATGTCTATTTACATGGAAAAGTGTCAGTCCCACAGTAGAAAATGCTATGCAAAAACTTGGAGAACACAAAACGTTAATTCATTTTCAATGTCCAATATGAAGTGGTCGTGTTTTGTTTAAAGTACCACTTGCGTGGGATTGCGCTTGTGGCAGTTGACATTCGTTACAATGCAGTGACAGCTGTTTAAGAAGGGTTAGCAATAGAATTGGTGCTGAGGTTATGGACACCTGAGGGAGAGTTGTAGGGAAGTGTTCTTAAGATCTTTTTAGTAAATTTCAGAGGCAGCGCTACTATGGGTCACAGTAGGTCATTTGACCTGCCTATTTTACTCTTGACCTGCCTACTTGCTACCTACTGCTGTGTACAATTCTTTGGTATTTTTAATATCTTCCTTTCATTTAAAACGTCAACGTCTGTCCCGTAAGATCACTACTGTAGTTAAATGACTTTTTTACCTTTTATCTAGTATGTCAATAGAAGTCTATGTTGTAAACTCGAAAACTAATATGTTTAAGTATTCTTTGTGTCAAATTCTAACATTAATTTCTTTGAACTGCTGAATAACTTCTATGATCCTGACACGACCTGCTGAAATTGTATAGCTGGCGCCTCCGCGGTTACATTGGTGAATTCCTTGCTTCACATTACATTATCACTGCTTTTGTAGAAAACCCTTTCATGTCCAAATTTCTTTGACAGAACTAAATTCTTTTGAAGTATTTGTTGTAGAGATGTGTTATGCTGTTCTCAATAACGTTTTGATTCTAATGGCTGATTAAAATTCCTTAGTGTTGCCATTTTGAGAATTCTCTTTAGAAACAACAGGACTGTAGACTGTAGGCGTATCGAGTTCATGGCAAACTTTACATACAGTACAGTACATGTAGTAAATATCAAAGAGCATAAGAAACATCAAGTATGCCTCTTGTTCCAGGTGTCAACTGATAGCCCGGTGTGGTAGTCCAAGTAGCAGTTTTTTTCAGAAATTGAAGTGAGATACTGTACACGTACAGATAAACATCGCAGTTAGCATATACGGTGTGGATGGTGGAGTTCGTGCAGTGCCCACAACAGCCTTTATCTGGTTTGTGAACAGGCAGAATTAGTTACAACAGTGGCTTAAAATTTGTTTGAAATAAAAAATTATTCTGCAATGACTTATGCACATTTTCCTTTTGTCACCTCATATTTTCTGAGTGCTTTACAAATCAACTTTGTAGATTTTAGTAAGATTACCAATACATGTATGTCTCAGATTTTTGTAACAGACTTCTAAAGACAGAAGAAAAGGCAGAGATTAATGTAGGGACTTCTTGCAACCGTAGGATCGAATTCTCCTCAGCTTGACCTAGTAACAAGATATTGCAGATATTGGATGAAAGGAGCAAATGTGTTAGCAGTGCCAAAAACAGTGGCAGCCTGGATTATATGCAGTTTTGTTTGCTCTCAAGGATCGATTTGGAGTGGGAAAACTCCCACCCAGTGAAGGGACAAAAGCAGCCCAAGTTTTGCATTTTCAAACAAGCTTGGTGTCACTACACTTCTCTATTTCATAAATCTTCATCGTGTATACTATACTTGTGCCTTTCAAGGGGTTGTTGGTAATGTACATGCATCGGTTCATTGTAATGATTGTATGCACAAGCTTCTACGTTAGCTAGTTCTGGTAGCAACAGTATACACCAACATTGTTGAGCCTACTCCATCATTGTATCACACTAAACACAATTTGTTACATCTTGTTGTGTACCTTTACAAACCCAACTTAGTCTCCCCATTTTCTGTCTTCAGCACTTAAGATTTGCCAGCACTAATCACTACAAACAGGCAAACCATCGAGTGCAAATGGTTTCCACCTTTATTCGTCAGCCCAAGACAAAAACTGTAAACGTTGAAATGAAACTCAGAGGTCGGAATGCTTAGAATTTAAACATAAATCAACAGGTTCAATTTTCAAATTAAAACAAAATTTTTAATGACTAAAAGTCCAAAAATTCAACTGGAAACGTTAATTTGGAAACTCATGTCGAGTTGTCACCGCAGTGCTCTCAGAGGGCCTAGTATTCTTCTCCCTCTTCTTCGCCTTCTCCTTCAACGGAGTCGACTCCAACCTCCTCATAATCTTTCTCCAGCGCAGCCAGATCCTCACGGGCCTCGGAGAACTCGCCCTCCTCCATACCCTCTCCGACATACCAGTGGACAAAGGCACGCTTGGCATACATCAAGTCGAACTTGTGGTCAAGACGAGCCCAAGCCTCCGCAATTGCAGTGGTGTTGCTCAACATGCAAACAGCACGCTGCACTTTGGCCAGGTCACCGCCAGGAACAACAGTTGGAGGTTGGTAGTTGATGCCAACTTTGAAACCAGTTGGACACCAGTCAACGAACTGGATTGTGCGCTTGGTCTTGATGGTGGCAATAGCTGCATTGACGTCTTTTGGGACAACATCTCCTCGGTACAGCATGCAGCAAGCCATGTACTTGCCGTGACGTGGGTCACACTTCACCATCTGGTTGGCTGGTTCAAAGCAGGCGTTGGTGATCTCAGCCACAGTCAGCTGCTCATGGTAGGCCTTCTCGGCAGAGATGACTGGAGCATAGGTGGCCAGAGGGAAGTGGATGCGGGGGTAGGGCACCAAGTTGGTCTGGAATTCCGTCAGATCAACGTTCAGGGCACCGTCAAAGCGCAGAGAAGCGGTGATGGAGCTGACAATCTGACCAATCAGACGATTGAGGTTGGTGTAGGTTGGGCGTTCAATGTCGAGGTTACGACGGCAGATATCATAGATAGCTTCGTTGTCAACCATGAAGGCGCAGTCAGAGTGCTCAAGTGTGGTGTGGGTTGTCAAAATCGAGTTGTATGGCTCAACAACAGCTGTAGAAATCTGAGGAGCTGGGTAGACGGCAAACTCGAGCTTGGATTTCTTGCCATAGTCGACACTGAGGCGCTCCATCAGCAGCGAGGTGAAGCCGGAACCAGTGCCACCACCGAAGCTATGGAAGATGAGGAAGCCCTGAAGGCCAGTGCATTGGTCAGCCAGCTTACGGATGCGGTCAAGCACCAGGTCAACGATTTCCTTGCCAATGGTGTAGTGGCCACGGGCATAGTTGTTGGCAGCATCTTCCTTGCCAGTGATCAGTTGCTCTGGGTGGAAAAGCTGACGGTAAGTACCAGTACGAACCTCATCTACAACACAATATTGAAAGAATTGCTTACTTTAACTTCCAAGAATCGTTTCAAGCAAACTTTCAAAGCAAAAGCAGTTGTACAAAGCCATATTGCTTTTAAAAAATCCATAATTTGATTTTCATGAACAGCACAAAAGTAGTAAGCATTAACTTCGAAGTCAGCACATCCTACATAACTTTATTAGACTTAAAATTCAATGCTCTGCACTTTTCCATTTGGTGAAATTAGCGTCGGCTGAACGAATCTCGCATATAAATTCTCTCTAATTCCAAAATGCTATGGACAGGTTAATTTATACAGCTGCAAATTCTTATAAAATATCTTCTGTTGGTCATTACAAAGCTGATCCTCTGCAATCTATCTACATCAACTAAAATTAAATCAAGTCACCATGTATTTAGATTAGCAGAAGTGTAAACTTTAACCAATTTTTTAAACTGAAATAAAACATCACAGTAACCCACCGACTACAGTCGGCTCGAGGTCGACAAAGACGGCTCGAGGAACGTGTTTGCCAGCTCCAGTTTCGCTGAAGAAGGTATTGAAGGAGTCGTCTCCACCGCCAATGGTTTTGTCGCTGGGCATCTGACCATCAGGCTGGATACCGTGCTCCAAGCAGTACAACTCCCAGCAGGCATTTCCCATCTGCACACCAGCTTGACCGACATGGACAGAGATGCATTCACGCTGAAATAAGCAAACAGTTCACAATACAGTATTACTGTAATACATATTAAATAGTCTACCAGTTAGCCACATTAATTTTTAAAGCCAGTAATAAGCCACATTAATTTTTAAAGCCAGTAATGAGCCACATTAATTTTTAAAGCCAGTAATGAGCCACATTAATTTTTAAAGCCAGTAATGAGCCACATTAATTTTTAAAGCCAGTAATGAGCCACATTAATTTTTAAAGCCAGTAATGATGTTACATAGCAAATGGTTAAACAATCCTAAGTCTTATATTCCATCTTCCAATTAGTAGAATAAAACTATCAGACTAAAATTCTATTTTATTGTGCAGACGCTTTGATCAGTCTGATTAGCATCTTTTCATGACATTTATATTTCTTGGACAAACATGATTCTGTAACAATCCATCGTGAGGTTACATCTTAAATGGTAACTTTTTGTCAGTTTCTTTACAAAAGACATTCTGAATTCCAGACAATATTTCAGTAAAAATGTAACCCTGTATTTTAACACCAGACATTACAGCACTATCGGGTTAGTAATTTTGCAGCTAAAATTCTTAAAGAACCTAACTTACAAGATCTATCTATATTTTGGCGCGATTGCATTGTACTTGCTCCCCTCCTTTGATGATTCACCCTGTGCCAACAGTTGCGCTCAGTCATTGTGCCAAAACGCAGCAAAATATAGCAGCAAATTTGTTAACTTAACTGTAGCAATAAATGTGTTTTATCTATTCGTTTTACTGAATAAACTAGCTAGCAACTAATAGCATAACCGTGCGACTGCCGTCGGAAAATTTTGAAATTTTATGGTCGTTACTCAGACATTCAAAATGGCGTTAGCATCCAATGGCTTTAGACTTTTACAGGCCATCGTAACTCTTGAGATAGAACTAAAATCGTATACGAACAAATAGTTTGATAAATTAGCTCACCATATTGACTGGTTTCTTTAATTTTCGACGAATTCAACGATGAAAACTACGGCTCTTTCTTCGCCTGTATCTCAACTTGGCACACAATGAAGCCCGTGAGTCACAGAATAACCGTTCAACGGCGAGTCAGCGCCTTATATAAACTCCTGGCCATTAGTGCCGTGTGCAAAATCAATAATTCAAATTATTTGCGTTCCTATTGGACAAAAATGACGTGTTTTTTATAATTAGATCGAAAGCCGACGGCTTTTATTGGCTGGCTTACACGGCGTCGTTAACGACAGTGTATGGCTCGCTTTTATTGGACAAATAAAGGGGTGAAGTTGAGACACCGATTCCTATTGGATATTGAAAGAGACGTAGTGGATGCGTCAGTTATGTAGGGAAAATAATTATTGGTGTTTGGACAGCGCTAGCGAGCGCTTAGCAACAGCGTTGGAACAAATCAGCGCTTTGGCATATTAGATTAGCATTTGAATCATCCATTGAGTCACTTACCAACTCTGAGCATACATTCAATCTGAGGATATTCCTTCCTTTGAACAGATATGTGTTAAGGCAGATTCCAACATCTTTACTGCTGTCCTTTTGAATGGGGGCCATATGTACCGCATGACTGCCCCCATCGGTCAGTCACCTACCACCTGCGCCCACGGGCCCATAACTGCACATCCCTCCGACAGATGGCATGATGATGAATAATATGTGTGATTTTAGAATATTTGTCTTGATCACCTCAATGATGATGTAGCCTATGTTTAGTATTAGCCATGTCTGTAAGCCTACGCCAAAATGCGGATAGTAGGCCTAATTGGTCAATTAAAGAATATTCTTATCTGAATCACTGTTGAGCTTCACTTTTGGCCCCAAGATTAAACAAAACTGGTCTTCTGAATTTCTCATTCTCGATATTTCGTGGCTCTGGGTAGGTGAGCCCTTTCTGTTGTTGGCCCTAGACTGTGAACACTTCGGGCTAAAATTCGTTTGCAAACTCTGTTATGGCTTTCAGAACTAATCTCTGTATAATTATATATCTTCGTTTAATAAAACAGACTGCAGACAAACCGCAGTGAGTTACATAGGCCTAATGGAAAGGCAGACAAATCTAATAGCCTATATGGTGTAGGGCTGTAGGCCTACAGTTGCTGAGGGTTGTTTACCGTTCATTGAAAAGCCTAAACTAGAGTATGTATAGGGGCCTATGCTACCGTAATTTATACAGAATTTTAGGTATGAAATTTCTGTCGTCTCTTATGGGAAGTTGGAAGGGGTGAGACCTGGGGTGCACGTTATAATGGCGTTGAGCAGTGGGCGGAAAGAGTCTCCGCAAGACGTGGGCGTCATTTAGGCCTACTGTTACCACTCTCAGCAGACGCGCGTCAGCGGCCTCCGCCATCACCGTGAGTGGCTCGATGTCGGATTAGAGGAACTGCATCCGTTGCAATTTCCTCTGGAAGCGTTCGAGTTTCGACTTTCGAGCGATCTTCTGCCGATGTTAATCCCCACCAGTCCCCATGTCTTAAAGACATCTGTGGAAAGGCATTGGCCATAAGTCACAGAACAATCGTTGAAGTAGTATAGCCTACTATAGTTTCAGTTTAACGATACTGTGATAACAAAGCTCGTTAGCATCGCCCTCCTCCTTCGCTGAGCCATCGCCTATAATAGACGCTTGGTAGTCAGCGCCGTGTGCAAAATCAACAATTCAAGTTATTTGCGTTGTTATGACAGAAATGACAGGTCTATAATTAAATCCCAAACGGAAGAATTTCATTGGCTGGCTTACATGGCGTCTATAACAACAGTGTGCGGCTCGCTTTTATTGGACAAATAAAGGAGGCAACGGTGAGACAATGTTTCCTATTGGATATCGAAAGACGTAGGGGATCACTGCAACTCAATTCTTGCTGGTGTCACAAAGCCAAACATGTTGAAAACTGCTTAGTAAAAGGTTAATGGATTAACATTTGAGATAATTATAAAGTTTTGTCGGTGTCTTTTTTGTGTTCCAAGATTTTCATATTAACTAATATCATTAGCCTATATTTATTTATTGCCATGATGCAGGTTTAAATTAAATTTAATGTTTAATTTTTTCCTGTCATCTGGAATGTGCAACCTCATGCCATGGCCTCCTTTGTTGCAATAGTAAATACTGCCACTACTTCCTGTTCTGCAAAGGATCGTTTCAAATTGGGACTCATGTTATAAAACATAAACCTCTGGCCAACCACAATATTTAAAATCAGTCCTTAATCTCCAGACTTGTCATTATTTAATCAGGTCATCAGACAGCCTTTCTCTGGTCATACGTGTACCCAACACTAACACTGCTCAAGGTTTTTCAGATGCTGGACCTAGATTTTGGAATTCTGTCTTGTTGGACCGGTCTTCTGGATATTGACCTGCTTACAGCTTCACCTAAGTGCACAATTAATAATTGTTCCCTTTGTTTGTGTCAACCAATTTTCATCTTAACCCTTTTCAATTCCAGTGTTGGACAAAAATTTACTATAAGCAGGCACTGTAATGAATTTACGATCACTGGCCTCGTAATGGAGCACTGCACTAAAATAAACTATTGATATACAGTACACACAACTACATAAATCCATTTAATTCTCCCCTATGTGGTAATTAGTTTAAAAATAAAGAAAAATTAGAAAAATTAAGGCTACGGCTTTAAAATCAAAGTTAATAAAAGTTCAAATCCTATGATGATAATTATGGTTATTCTTTCAAAGGTGAATCATAACAAACAGTAAGATAATCTTGAAGCCCATATTCGGCTGACTGGCAACAGCTGGTGACAAATATCTACGACAGTACTTGTAGGCTTAAAAATAGATTGTAAACACAATTTAATATATTCTGTATTCCCCATGAATGCAAAGATCATCCTAGATGCTGTGGGCTGGTGAGGTTGTAAGTCATGTCAAAGTGGTCCGAGGTCGGCCACTTTGTCTTCTCCAGTCCTTGATGGCTTTTTCGTAGCGGTCCACAAGGTGGTCCTTTTCTTCCGAAGCCACTGCTATGTGCCTGAAAAAGCTCAGTCTGTGGCAGAGACTGTACCGTTGCCGTTCTCCTGATCACTAATGCTACTGAGATGGTTCATCCATATAGGGAATCTACAGGATCCTCCTAAAGTACTACATGTCCAAACTGTCAAGCTTCTTATTTAGGGCCTCCGTAGCCCAAACAAGAAGCTCGACAGTTTCAACAATGCTGCAAGTTTTTGCATTAACGCTTTAACAACAAGCTGCATTGATTTTGAAGTCACTTACAGCACACGCTCATCGTTAAAGTGTTGACGAATATTTTACAAAAGTTTACCGATTTTTAAAAAACAGTTAAAAATGCATCTATTACGTAACCACGAGCACTAACATTTACGCTGACAGTAGACGGTTTTGTGAAGCGTCAGAGAAGTAGCTTGCTACCAACGACGCTATATAAATGGTCGTAATTACAATTACAATTTCACGTTAAACATTTTAGTGTCAAGTTTTTCCCATTCACCCATTGTATTTAATATCACAGATCATCTGGGTACAACAGATTTCTCCAATGGTTGACCATGAACTGAACTCATAATAATTGAACTATATCTGTTAGCTAGCCACTTAAGCTCAAACACCTTTTAGAGTTCTGAAAAGGTACTACCTTATGATCACTCACTATGGATCATGATCATGCCAGTTATTCAAAAACATGCATCTACATGTACAAACAGACACATATATGCAAAGCCAACCAGAGAAGATGACTGGCTCAGCCAAATCCAGACAGCAAAAGTCTAATTTATTTCTCCATTCATGTAGCGCATTTCTAGAGTTAAATATGTCAACAGACACTACCTTGCCAATGTACATCAAGGGTTTATGCAGCAAAGATCAAGGAATCTGGCTAGCTTTGTGTTAAAAGATTAGCTTTGACAAATCAGCCTCTGTAATCTAATGACCTCTAAAGTGCCATCAGCATAATGCAGAGAACATTAGTCATGATTGCTTCAAGTGACTGTAGTAAAATCATAATTAACGGGAGAAGCTGTTATACTCCAGTGGGGTAGGGAAACCAGATGTCAAACTATTGTCATTAAGCAAATTGAAACAAAGTCTTAAGTTTAGTTCTGAACGACATTTGCAGAACTGATGGATTGCACAGAGAAGGGCAGCAAATTCCAATCAACGGTGGAACAACACCAACAGTTTCTTTGCTCCCATCACTTGACTATGAACAAAGTTAAAAGAAGACAGCTATGAATCCTAAACTGTACTTTACATAACGCCACAAGCCTCGATCGAAGTCACCGCCAAATTCACTTTGGATTCAGTCATAATTGACAGTACATCAAGATGATTTGTCCATGAACAGAAGACAGTAAGATTGTCTGAGTTATAGTAAGATGACGACAATTCCACTACTGGTTCAGCTGTTCAAGAAGATCTTCCTTGTGCTGGAGCAGTTCAGCATATCGCTTCTGCAAATCTCGCTCACGTTCCATTTGGCGCATCACGTCTTCTGTTAGAGACTAAAAACAAACAACAAAATTGAAACAACTGCTTCATAGATAATCATGGTAACTGATCTCTGGCTGGCTGGTGGTCTAATGCCCAGAATCTCATCCAATCTCATGACCTCTGTAGAACTGTTACCATAAAGCAAAAGGCATCAATGGTCACTTCAAGTGAAACTGGTTAAAAATCACCATCCATCGGAGAAGCCTGGTTGAAATCTGATTGGTCAAGGAAATCAGAGATCAGGCTACGGTGGTAAAGCAAGTTAAAACGGACAAGTCTTAAGTTTAGATGTTAATGACAATGAAGAACTGATAGAAACAGGCGATGTACGATCAGGAAACCACACCTATGTTTATTAGTCCATGGTTTAGGGTTTAAAGGAACATCAGGCAGACGCACTAAGTGACAGCAACAATTGAACAACCAGACAATCTCCAATCTTTTATAATCACACAATGCACTGCAGATTAAAACCCCAGCTGCTGAAGCAAGAGCCTAATACATTAGCAATCTGTTATTGCACATCCCAATAAAATGAGCATGGCCAGCAGTTTGGCAACAGATATAGCAACTTTAAGCATATTAATTGGTAGCATTTAAATTAGTTGATGAAGAAATGTACTTAATACAGTGCAAACTTGTTTACTCGTGGTTGTTGGAAGCTAAAATCACCATGACTGTGTGTTAATGCACCAAAAGTTAAGAGGGCCATAAGTGAAATGCAGTAGTGCATGATTTACAAATCTTTAGTGCAGCTAGAAAGCTCAAAGACATAGGCTGTCTCATGTGAAGGCAATTGCACTGTAGCCTGCTATCAGACGATTTTGCCCAATTAATTACGAACGGTCACACTGCTGTGCTGTCTGGTCGTGGGCAAAAGTGACTGATTTAATACCAGACAACTTATGTTTTTGGCCACATAAACATCTACTGTTTCCACACATTATTTCACAGTGCGAAAGAGTCTGGATTGAACTGCCAAGCATAATAGGTACACAGCTGTTGTGACTGTGAATGAGACAGCAGCTAAGCTCCTGTCAGTGTTAAGTAGCAGGGAGATGTTGAAGATGATGATGATGTGATTAAAAGCAATACCTCAACACGTTTCGTTATGGCGATATCTTCTATCTGACTGAGACGATCAAAAGTCTTCAGTTCTACATAAGTTTGGTCGATCTGATCAAAGATATCGTGGAGCTGCTTCACTAGTGTCTGATTAATGTTCTACAAACACAGAATAACACCACTATTAATGTTCTAAGAATAAAATATGTCTCAGTAAAGCTGCAAGAATACAAAAACACATGGCTCATACGGAGAAAAAGGATAAACTAGAAAGACTAATAAAACACCTGAAGCGCAGAGGTTTCCTCCCCAGATGCTGGGGGAAACAGATCAGGCCAAAAACGCAGACACCGCGCTGTTCTGCGCCATCTGTAACAATCCTGACAACGTACTACGGAGACTTTTCCCCACCCTAGACTAAACAAATACAATCTTAGTACAATTTCAATCTTCTCCAGGAGGAAGAACAAAATTTTATAGCCCGTATCCTATTTGAAAACATATATTAATCATCGGCTTAATCATGACAGCCTATCTCAGAGCTATACTAACATTATATGCCACGACTTGCTCTTGTTTGATGAATAACGGTTCACATATTTAATTTCTCAAATTCTCTTTACTGCATATTATGATGAACCGTCTATCATGACATACTTGGCATTTGACTGTTATGTGGTTATTATGTACAATGATAGGATCAATAAATTGAATTGAAATTGAATTGAATATAGAGCTTATTTACGACTGTAAACATGATGCGTCTATGTTATCCTGTCTAGACAGAATAAACGAAAAATTATGGATTGATCGACTGATTGATTATTACAAGGGAGGTTATCTTAAGTCTTGATAATACATACTAGGTGGATATCTTAAAACAGATTCTGGTTTAGGTAGGTTATGATGAGACATTTATAAGTTATGACCTAGTGACTGACATTGATGTTCTTTGAACTGTAGTATAAACTTTAGATTAAATACATATTCATAGATATCAAGAGCTGACTGCAGTTGATTCGGTGACATAATTAACTTGACCTGTATGGCTATCCAATGGGGCATTGAATCAATAACAAGTAACCTGGTCTATGATCAACGCCTATCTCAATAGTGATGTAAATTTGGGAGATCGTTACAAAGGCATCAACCGATGACAAACTAAAACCAAGCTGTGAACACCATACATTCCTAGGCAAGGTGCCTAAAAGTCCACAGGTACGCAGGTCGGTAGAAAAGAGTTGTTAATTTTTACCTGATAACCAGCCAATATGACTTTCAGTTTCTTTTCCATCTTAGCCGCAAGTTTCGCCTCCTTTGCCATGTGAAGACGGTTCATCTAAGAAGAAGCACTTGCTTTTACATTAACTCTGTCAGAAATTGTCCACAAGTGCAAATCATTTTACAATCTGTGCTAACCAAATTTCGCATGGAGCCGTATACACTGTACCAGAATTAGGGAGGCACTCAAACACTGTGGACGATGACCACAGTGGTTCACACAGTTTGGCGATTCAATCTATGTCTAACCTAAGCTGCAGAGTTGAAAGCCAAGGTGTATTCCACTTGGCCATCTTTCACCCACCATCTGACTATGTCTAAAGCCTTTACTACTATAATGCAGCACTCTGCCACGTTATCAGTCCAGATTCTATTGACAAATTCCACGACTAGTGGCAAATACCTACCACAGTCTAATCAGGTTAGTACACATAACGCTACTTGCTATATTTAGTTCTACATTAACAAGTGTTTTCCCATAAATGAAGAAGTCGTCACTGATACTGGCGATTTTAGAAATGACGTAGATAAAAAAATTCACAGCATTTCAAGCGAAGGCCGAAAAGCGAACAACACATGACCATTACCACTGGAGGAGTGGAGCCAGATGTTGAAAATCAATCACAAATTTGTGTCATACAAGGTTTTGTATCTTCCACGGGATGGATATAGTTTCATTTAAGCAACATTTTTCCATTATCAGGATTAGCGATGTATTTTACGTTAGGACTCACCGATGCTGGAACGAACCACGCATCCTTTTCATGTTGCTGATCAATATTTCATGTTAAATGCTTTCATGTTTGCCTAGTACACATCCTACAAAAACTTCCAAATGCATATAAAGAAGTGCAATGCCTTTTTATCCTATGAAAGGCTTACATAACAAGGCTTGGATTATTATAGCTCACCTCGAGCCTCTTCTCTAGCGACTCGATTTTTTCTTTCTTGCTCGCCAGAGTTGCCCTTGTGAATCGTTTGGCAGAGGGAATGTAGAGGACCTGGTCATAGCACTGTTCCCAGACCTGACTGTACGTCTCCAGGGACATATCGCCGTGACCCATCTTCTGCTTCACGTAATCCATCTCATGCTTCACAAGATCCGAAGCCTGCACAGAATAAAATCTCACAGATTGAAGAAACCAACATCTCATCTAATCTAATGACATCTGTAATGCATTATCAAAATGTAAAAATCATCGATCAAAAATGATCATCCGTTGGAGAAATCCAGTTTTACTTGAAGCAGACGTTGACCCATTGGAATGTAACTGAGCACATTTAACGTAAGATAGCTACGCCTATAAAAACCTGACAGCTTGTTGCACTTCCCCCAAAGAACAAAATTGGCAGATATTCAAATTTGAAAACTCAACAGATTTCTTCAGTTGAGGGGTAGGACCACACACACCTATCACCTAGCAGTCTATGGTACTGCTCAACTACCAGGTTAAACAGCAGCATTTCTGAGCAGATCCTCTAAAGGGGTGAGCAAATTTTTTACCCTGTTCGTAATTACATTACCTTGGCCAGATCCTCTTCGGGGTACTGGTGATAAGGACGATCTTTGAGGTAGGCCGTATGTTCTGCTTGACTGGATGCCATGGCAGCTGCCGCAACCTTCTTGCTGACATCTGCCGGCTCAAGTGGATCCTTCAGCAGATCATAGTGAAGCATTGACAGCATCTCTGCCTTGATCAGTTCCTCTGCCTACAGAGACAAAAATACACCATGCGACTTCTTTCAACACTCTTTGTTACAAGAACTCAAGGTAATCAGGGAATGGATTCAAATTATAATTCAGATTTATAACACGATTTTTTCATTTCAGTTGGACAGTTATAGTTTCATCTCTCCAGATCGTCTGATACTGACTTGACACTTTACAAGAATTTCAATAAAATTTTTTAATAAAAAACATTAAAAAACCATCATACCTTTTGCAGTTCATTCAGTGGGGGATCAGCATTTGCAACCGGTCGCAGAACGGCATTGTTGACCTCATGAGGTCGGGGCAAATTTCGTCGGATCACCTGGGACCGGCTCTTCAGTTCTTTTTCCCCTATAAGCGTAGCACTTTGTTTACGACATGCTCAACTCAAAATAAATCAACAACTTTGTATGACGTCTTCCAGACAGACAACATTCTATTGCACCATTCAGAAGTGCTACATACAACATACAGTGAAACTTTCCCACCACGTTCTTCTAAATAGCATGGCAGCGTAATGCTCTAGATGTCATTGCAAGGTCTTCCTTTCCCTGCAGCTGAACTTGTAATTTAAAACACTAAACTTACTCGTCATTATAATCTGCGACCCCGGCCTCATGATTTCACTTTGCCGGCTAGGGATGATCGAAATTTCATACCTAGAGTACTTTATGGTGTATTAGGCTAAACAATCATTTCTTTAGCAATAGGTCTCAGTCATTAATACATTCCTAACCCTCTTATCTATTTGACTATTATTTTTGTCTAATCGATATCTAAACTGTTGATTTTGTAATCTTGTTGTGTTCGTGTCAACGAGTTTGTGAAATAAAGGAATAGTAGTAGTAGTGTTGCGAATTTGGGGTTTTGGTTGCTATTTCGGTGCCACGGGTGCCAGGGATGCCACGCGCCTGCTACGCCCTCGCCGCGTGTCTTCTACACGTCATGCGGCCTCCTCGTCTCTGCCGCGCCTGGACGCCGCGCGGCCGCCGCGCTTGCCTCGCCTACGCCGCGGTTGCCGCGCCTGGACGCCACGCGGCCGACGCGCTTGCCTCGCCTATGCCGCGCCTGGATGCTGCGCGGCCGCCGCGCCTGCCTCGCCTAGGCCGCGCTTGTCACGCCCACGCCGCGTGTCTGCTGCACGCTGCAGATACCCCTATATAAAGGAGAGCACACAGTCAGTCGACAGTCAGTGGAGCTCGGAGCACAGTGGAGCTCGGAGCAGAGTCAGTGGGGACTCGGACACAGTTCCAGCTCGGAGAGAGAGTCAACAGTCAACAGTCAGACAGTCGTCAAGCTCGGAGAACAGTCGTCACTGGGGACACAGTCGTGAGTCGGGACTCGGAGAAGGGCCAGTCACTGTTCCAGTCAACCGGAAAGGAGAGGAGAGCAACCGGAAGGCCGCGGAGTCCGTCAACGTCTGTCTTCGTCTTCTTCGCCGCAGTCAAGGGTCCGCGGCGTTTGCCAGTCTTCGTCTTCTTCGTCGCGGCCAAGGGTCCGCGGCGTCTGTCTCCTCCTTCTTCGCCGCGGCGTCGTCTGTGCCTCAGACGCGGCCGAGACTGCTTGTCACGCCTGGGGGTCGAACTCTGAACTGACTGCTAAAGTAACTGTCGGTCGGACTGAGGGAGGGCAATACCTGATGCCAAGAGGACATGAACAATCAACGTGACGTTGTAATTGAGGTTTCGCTTTTATCTTGTGAAATAAAGAATATTTGTTGAACACTTCGTCTCTTGCAGACCGCAAGGGCCTTACCTAGGCAGACATCCTTCCACTCGACGGCCCTCATCCCGCCACAGTAGTAAACGTCCATTTCCTCAACATTTCAACACATTATTTTAATACAACCCAGTACATTGCACAATTTAATATTTACGGCCACTGACAGTAAAAATACTCATTCGACTATCTGAGTATGGGCGTGCCGTATCTGCCTGCCAACGTGACCTATGTGTTGACTTTATAAAAATTTAGCCGTTTTTGCATCAGTCCACCTTATGCAAAGGAGCGACACAGTCCGGAAAATGCAGTACTTAGCCTTTCCACATTTGTAACATATTACTCAGACACTTTTGCAACGTATTACATTATAAAATGCTGTGTACTACAGTACTGATTCATCAGTAGACAAGACACGAAAATGGACTGACTTTCCGCTTTGCGCTGTGCTTCCCTGCGATCATCCAGATCCGCCTGGTCCGGGACGAAAATCGACTCAGAGTCATCCTCTGTTGGCTCTTCATCTGGCTCCGGCATAACAATCTCAAAATCATTCTTTGGAACCGGAAGACCAGCCAGGCCTCTCTTGAAGGAATCGTTCAACTCTTTCTGCAGAAATATGTAAAAGACATCATCATTTTTCACAATTTAATCACATAATTTTGTTTACACAGCAGCATGTCTGCATTATAGACTAGTGATCAGTGTGCCAGACTTGTCAACCCACAAACTTTGGGTTCCATTACATGTCAGGACGGAAACACATTCTAAGATTCTGTTTCACGAGTTCCCAAACTCAGCTAAGAAAAGAACACACTGACTATATACTGTCATTGAAAAAATAATACTTAATAATTAGGCCCTACGCTGTGCATTCTTCCTTGAGAAAAGACATACTGTAACTTAGCCAAACCATTATATCTCTCTTTGTTTTACAGGCCAATAATGAATTTAGGTCATAGAATACAAAGGCACGGGGACCCTACTTAAGCGACACTAACATCCCTTCTGGGTTTCCCTTTTGCTACCCTGGTTTCTTATTTTCTCTATGCCGTTATGTGATATATATTGCTGTTATGTTTTGGGTTGCAATTAGATATATATTGCTGTTATGTTTTGGGTTGCAATTAGATATATATTGCTGTTATGTCTTTCCGTTGCAATAAATTGATTTGAATTGATTTGATACAGATGCAATTGATAATTATGACAACAACAGCAGACTACCTGACGATACTTTGTGAATTCTGGATCTGCGATCTCATCTTCCTGGTTGATATTCAGTTTGTCTCTGACTGGCGTTCGCAGCGGCGTCTGAACGGCTCCAGCTTTTCCAGGTCGTGGTGTCATGCCGCTTGGGGTCATTCCTCCAGGAGTCGCTCCTGAAAAGTTACATAGGAGGTCAGATGTGACAGGCTTAAGTTAAATTAGGCCGCTTCTTCAAACAGGATAATAACCAATGCAGATTTCAAACTAAACCATAAAAATTTTTTTTCTGTATCTATCTTTGGATATTTGTATGTGTTTGACCAATCTCTTCTCACTAGTACCTCACACAAGCGCTACTGTGCCACCCTAAAGATGCTAAATGTAATTAAGAACAGAATTTATCATTAAGACGAACCACGCACAGAAAACTAGAAGCACACAAGTGGAGTCCAACCAATGGATTCCCATCCAAAGCCGACAGAAGACATCAGTCTCTGGACCAAATTGAGTCGATAGTGTGGAGCAACGAAAGGCATAGCATCCACACACACGATAACACTACCAACAAGCATTGGTGCAAAAAGATGACACGCATTATAGTATTTTGTTGTTATTATTAAGAAGAAATAAAATCAACCACTGCCTTCGATAGCTGGTGTTCGAAACGGTGTAGCGAGTACGGTGTTAGGTGTCTGGGCGACTTGGTGCTTGGGAGTAATGCCACTGAAGTCACATTCATGTAGAGGGGTATTAAGTCCACCCTTTAGTGGTGTATCAACATTCGTCAAAGCCATTATGTTCTGAGCTTCCTAAAGAAAACAGCCAATATATGTTAAAAATATAAATATATATTAAAATATTAACAATTTAACAATTAAACTTATACATGCTTTTATTTCTACAAACAATGAGATCTAGTTGAAAAACTTTCACAACATACTGTTATATTTCTTATACTTTAATTTGGCTGCAACAGAAAGACACTGATCTGATCCACATAAAGTTATTTCAGGCATTTAAATATTTTCAACAGTATACTTGAAGTTAAAACCTCATTGCATCTTCACTTGCAGTTAAAATCTCATTGCATCTTCTTGTTGTGGCTCCCAAAAACAGCATTACAAGTAGTCTCTCTGTACAATGGTCTCTAAGTACCAACCATGAGAATGTTGTCTTGTGAGGCTGGTGTCCTTGGCGTCCGAAGGCTCGATAGACGGTCACTTGTGGATACAGAATAGTCGTTGAGGAGTGACTGCGTGGGGCCGCTCT
Source organism: Aporrectodea caliginosa (assembly GCA_020284085.1). Classification (NCBI taxonomy): domain Eukaryota; kingdom Metazoa; phylum Annelida; class Clitellata; order Crassiclitellata; family Lumbricidae; genus Aporrectodea; species Aporrectodea caliginosa. Next base: position 180,219 of record JACEVL010000990.1, read on the forward strand.
TCAGACCAGCATCCTCGACCTGGGCCCTTGCAGCCTCACTTGCCTGACCCACTTTGATGATTGTCTCAAGCTCACGGTCGGAGATCTGTGGCTCTGGAAGGACCAGTTTGCTGCGCTTCTTCGCAGGTTCTATGAATCTTAACAAGACAATCACGCAAGAGTCTGTAAACGTAATGTAATCGTAATTATAACAATTTATATAGCATCGTCGGTAGCAAGGTACTTCTAAGATTCTTTACAAAACTCTCTATCATCATCATCATCATATTCGTTTATTTAACACAAAACTGTCGAAAAAACGCAACAGAATACATGAGTTATTGAGAGTGGCAGTTTTTCATCTAATAGACGTTTTTGAAAAGCATGCGTGGAACGAAGATCTTATTGTTCTTTGTTGTAAGTTCGAAGGGGTGAGGCCTAGGGCGTAGGTTATAGTTGCTAACAGACCGAGTGGGAAAGAGCCTGCGGAGGACATGGTTGTTATCTTGGATGATAGCAGAGAAGAGGGCTGCGTCAGCGGCTTCAGCCATTTGGGTCGCGGTCGGGGCATCCTGAGGTAGAAAGCCTGCCCTCTTGACCCGTCTCTACTGTCAGCACAAATGTTAATGCTCGGAGTAAGGTAACAAGTACATTAATTTTGCAACACAAGAATTTTAACAATCAACCAAGAAACTCCTCGGAGGTGCTTGTGGCCCACTCGATTCTAACAACTCCAAAACATATAAGAAAAGCTTTGTGGTCATATTGCTGTTGATGTTTTGTTCTTCAGCCAAATGTTCGCTGATGCTCAACACTTGAAACCGAAGAGTACATAGTTCATAGACTTAAATGGTTAATTTGAGAAAACCTTGCCTACTCAAAGACAATGAAAATTACTTGTTCTGTGCCAGAATCGCATCCGGTAGGTCGTTCTCCTTCCTCTTCTTCAGTCGGTCCTTATCTTTTTTCCTCTCCCCCTGTAAACCACAAAATACATCGTTAACTGTATGCAAATACAAAAACTAAGATAAATAAGACCTCATTTAGCACTTGTCATAATAACACCATGTTTCTACACGATGCTCATACTTCCATTGGCAATTCTACCCAAAGCACCTCTGTGTGGTATTTTGTATGAGGCATCATATATTGTACTGTTGTGTTTGAAACTTCATACAGCAATTCACAGAGGAAACCACTAGGACATGTTCCTGGTATACAGGTATTTCCTCAGTGAATAGGTACATCTTTCCCCTAATATATTAGATTTTGACCACGCTTCTCAAGTGGATTATGTCATGATTTTGACTACAATTTACCTTCAAGTGATCATAAGTTGATGTCTAGTGCATTAAAACTGCTGCAGAAGTCACTAGATTAGATTAGGAAAGTGAACAGCAACAAATCTGCTTGCTACAGCTACATGAGAATGAATAGTAGGAGGAAGATTGTTCTTCAGCCTTCTAGTAAGCAGAATATGATAGATTTCTAAAATCCGTGCACCTGCAAAAAACGAAATTAAAAGTCAGACTCACAGCTTCCTTGTCTCTTCGAAGCTCTCCATCAAGTTCCTGTTGACGGAGTCGCTTGAAATTTGGTTCTGCTGGATCGAATGTTTCGTTTGATGTATCATAGAAACCTAAACGAAGGAACCAAGTCAGGTTAACGTCAATCATGACAACGTAAAAGTCGCCTATGCTCTCAAGTGGAACGTAGAGGCACTCATTTCCTTTTTTGGGAACTTGACCAGGTAGCAGATGAATCTCAAACTCCTGCTGGCAATTGGGTCAATGCATCACAGAACTTGCTGTCTACTTACCCAGACAAATAACTTGCACAAGGTCATCAAGTGGAGTCTGCTCCACGAGCTCTCACATTCCATAGAACAACATAAGACGATCCTTGAATCACATTCCAAGCAAGTTACTGAACAGACAACTATCTGGCTCAGAAAGGTACGAACATTTATATCTGCTGTGAAAGTACAATATATATAAAATAATCATCCCTTCATACCTGGTGCTGGTTTCTTTTCAAATGGTATTTCATTCAAGTAGTCGACACCTCGCTTCTTTTTGCGCTTCTCTCGGACACTGAAAAAGTTGCAAAAAAAGCCTTTATTCTTTTTGTCTATTTGATCTGTTTGTTTCACTTCACAAGTCCTCAATTAGATCCGAGAACTTTCACTGTACAGCTGTAAATTCATTTTACTTATAGTATGCCAGCATTACTTTTTTACAAACCTGCATTACTGACAGTAAGCACGCATCACTCACATATGCCAGTATTACTTTCAGTATGCCAGCAATACTTACAGAATATCAGAATTACTTAGTTTTTCCAAGTTGCTCACAGTATGCTTGCTGTTGGTTAAGATTAGAGTATATGACTGTTAGTCTAAACTGGAGATTACTGACAACATTTAAACTTGAAAATACCATCGATTAATGACAAGTGGATTATGATAATGTCACTATGAGAAGTCATTAGAGGAGATAAGACTTGCTTACGGAATGCCAGCTGCACGCAGTTCTCTTCGTTTCTGAAGGGATGCCAACCTCCTAGCCTCCTCCAGTTGCTTTTCTCTTGCTTTGCGCTTAGCCTTCTTACCCTGTGTGTTTGCGAGACGTGCACGTGCTTCTGACAACATCTCCAGCTCTGCAACACAAGTTAAACATAAACTTTAAACAGATTTCTCAGTGTCAAATTCCAGAAAAATTTCATTGTACATTCCTTTTAAACAGTTGGCTCAATGCTAATATGCGAGTATGGCCTTGATCAGCTCAATGTAGTTTCTGTATCTATGGCAGCATCTTCAGTTAAACAGCAGTGTAAGCAATGCTCTTGGGAGGTTCTTAAAGGGCATTACGTGTTTTGATACATATGTATGTATGTATGTATGTATCTATGAGCACTTGTTATAGCGCCCCTTCAAGATTTCTACTCTGAGGCGCTCCCGACTACAGCGCGGACACTGAATCGGAGTTTCACGCCGAAGCGCATGAGCAATTGCGAGTGAAGGACTTGCCCAGGGTCCCTACGCGGCGGCTCATAGGCACATGCTGCGGTATTACTACAACCAGCAACAGACGTATGGTCTATTACAATAACTACAAAATACACTACAACTGAAATTTCAAGTCTCCTGACAAACTTTAGCTCAGACGTGTACTTTCAAAACACAGCCAAGGAAACACTATCAACCATACACAGACTGTAGGATGTAAGGTTAAGTTTAGAGTAAATGTAGACTCAGCAAAAGAGCTGCTAATGCAAGGAGGTAAAGCACTATGCAAGTATCTAGATTATATTCGGCTAACTACAACATAATACAACACAACACAGTGCAATACAATCGCTGCACTACGCTTACCGTCTTCATCCATGTCAACTGGATCGGGTCTGGCAGGTTTTGTTTCTGGATTTGGGTCAATCTCGCCTGGCTTCAGCTTTCGCGGATCATCCTCCCCGAGATCTTGGTCTTTCTGCTGAGCTTTATCCCTGACAGCAACCATAGCACATGAAAAAATTATCTAATGACAACAGGTTAATACAGAAATGCAAATCACAACTAGTAACACAATAACATTCTTGCTTACCAACTGAAGCCCAGCTTCTGCCTTCCCTGTCCTAAATGGCTTCAACTAAATTTTTCCATGGAACTTTTACTGTGGTTTCAGCTGACTGATGTGTATGGTATTAACCTCATTATCGCTTGGTTTTGGTGTGCCATTGGTTGATCTATTGTACATTAGATACATGCACTATAAAAGTAGCTAATAAATTAACCAAGCTGCTACTTGGGCACTACGATAATGGCATTAAAGAACTCGTTAGAGTAGGTGTGTCACAGCAAAAACACAAATAAACTGAAAGTGACTAAAAAACTAGAAATAAAGAAATCTTAAGAATTTCACCCTATAAAACTAAATGAGAAACAAGTGTTTTAATTACAGTTACTGAATGGATTTCGACTGAACTTCTCCCACGGATTAAAATTTGTAACTTTGGTTCAACTTGAAGTGACCAATGATTGATGTCTGGTGCATTAGAAGATACATTATGGAAGCCAGTAAATTAGAACTGAACTGAAAAAGGAAAGTCACTGATGTCTTGAACTAAACGAAAACTGTGGAACAGAAGTCATTAGATGAGATAAATCACTGGTTGAAACTAGATTAGAACTGAACAGAAATGGAAAATCAGAGATGTCAAACAGTGCAATACAAAAACTGTGCATTGTAAGCTATTAGATTAGATACTCATTGGATTAGATCAGAACTTTGCAGAGACAGTACAGTAAGCAATAAAAGCACTTACAGCAGCTGTTCGTAATGTTCCAGGCATTGGGCCGGCGTTCTCCCGATGAACGGTGCAATCGTTCTCCACTGTGTTGGCATCAGACGGGCCATGTGCAGCAGCTTCTCTTCTTCTTCGCGGCTCCATTCCGTCTTCTTGATGCTCGGGTCCAACCACTCATACCAACGAGCTTTACACTGTTTGGCTGATTTACGGTGAAGCAGTGAAGCAATTCGGGCCCACTGATTTTTGCCATATTTCATAACAGCCGCCTTGAGAATTTCATCCTACAAAACACATCATTACAATTTTGAATATTTTATTCTAAAATACATGTTTACTTTAACGCCTTCAAATGGCCTCTCACTGTACTTGTTATGGCTCCAAAGAGCATCGCAGCAAAAGGTTCTGGGATATTTTATTTCTAAAACCACACTTCTTCGTAAGCTGTAAGTATTTACGGAGTCTATAGTAATAAGATAATAATTTATGTTAAATCCAATCGCCTACCGCATTCACATGCAAGTGATCTGCATTTTGACAACCAAACGCACCAGTCCATAGCACTTACTTCTGTGTTTCGCCATATTCCACCTTTGATCATAATACGCGGCATCTTGACTCGTTTTTTGTCACCACTGCAGTAAAATAAATCCGATAATTTACAGAAAATCGCAAAACAACCAAAAATTGTAAGTCTTCAACGCTCCTCTTCACAAAATGGCGATCTGCCTCAAAAACACAGACGTTGTATTTGAAGATTCCAGACTCAATTACGTCATGATCTTTGCAAAGTTCAATAAATTTTATCATAACGCGAGAAGCCGTATTGCGGGAACCAGCTAGATTATTCACAGAAGCTCAGTCTAAAGAAAACCGAAGGTAGAGTCAAAATGAGTTCCAGGTCATTATCCAAAGGTCAGCGTGGCAGACAGACGGCATCTTGTTTAAAAGTCAAAATTGTTTTACGCCATGTTCTGTTTCCAATGCTAGAGGACTCCGATCGTCCACGCGAGGCTTACTTCGCACAAATCGGAAGTTTGGAATTCGTGCTTTCTCGGTCTCAGGACCCGAAGAATGAAAGACGAAGAATGAAACAGACTTCGAACTTCAATTCGCCAGTGCACACCTGTTGCTCAATTTAAATCATAATAAAAAAACTCATCTATTAACATATTGCACTCTGACTAGAACAGTTGTAGCGAAACGCGTTCTCGTGCAGGACCTGTCCTGTTAAAGCGCGTTATAACTTTTAATAAGTATTGTATTGTATTTTGGATCTTTGCAAGCGGTCATAGCCTCATAGGCCTAATGATGGATTAGGTTTTTCAAATGAAAATGTAACATGAATGGAAACCACGAAAATAGTTTCATCGCCAAACAAAAGCCTTTTCGAAGATGCTGGAGTTTGGCTGTATCAATGCATCAGTTTCGCTATTTGAAAAATCAGGAGTCTGCAGCATGCACCATACGTCGATACGACTTTGGACAAAAATAGTGTGCTAACTACTGCACCACATAATTATGTAATGTAATGTAACAAAACATTTATAAAGCGCCAGTCTCTCAGAAGCGCTCAACACGTGGCCATCAAACAGCTGAAAAAAATGCGTCTTTAAGAGTTTAGTTTAATTATGAACTAAAATGACAAGCAAAAGTGGAAGACGCTAAGATGATGCCATCGATATTGAATCTCTAATCTAATGTCTATGTTGTTGCACGAGGGTCAATGTTGTTGTCGATGATTAGATGGCGGGTTTTTGAGAAATCAGTAAAAATCGTATTAAATATGTTTTTCATATTTGTTTAGTGTTAGAAGTATTAAATCTGGTTTTAAACTATAGATTCGTACTGCAAATGGTAAGCCAAGTTTCGTTGCGCTGTGTTGCCACTCGTGGTCGTAGTGTTTGGTTGTTTATGTATGGTGAAATTGTCGATACGTCCATTTAAGTTATCGTCTCTGAGTAAACTGGGAACCCACGTATGCTACCGATCGCACAGATCACTGGTAAACCACGACTAACATATCTACGGCTTAGCGAATGGCACTAGCTGATTTTTTGGCAGGTTGGGTAAGAGTTATAGCTGCTGTAGTTTGAAGTGTTAACGATGAGAGTAGGTTTACATCAGTCCGGTGTCGACGGAGAGCAAAATAAACAATATGGCGCTCCAGACTTGGATAGAATAGCGTGCTGCGCCCTCCCTAATCCGCTCAAGTAAGTAAATAATGGTTCACGAACACAATATTTAAGTAGAAAAAATGAACCTGTGCCGTGATAAGGGTTGATGATGGATATAATTATGGCCTAAACCATTTGAGCCATAGTAATGATGGTATAGAGGACTTTCGGTGATGAACATTCTCTATGCTTCTGCTTACAGGGTTTAAAGTTGGGTTGAAGTGATGTTTGATTATCGCAAACTCTTGACTTGTGAGATTTAGAGCCATATATTCTTTAAAACCCCTTAAATTTACACTTAACCTGTGCTTTACCTACATAAGTAGTCTCTTTATTTGTGTATTACATCATGTGTAAAATTAAAATTTTGTGAGTGTTTATTTTCACCTGTAATTTCAGCTGAGATGGAAGAACTTGGACAGCTGAAGAAAGAACTGAAGTTGTGGGAAGCGGACTTTAACCAAAAGTTCAGCAGAAAACCTCAGAAGGTTCCAACTGACTTAAGTTCAGCCAAGCTGATATGTTCGCAAAGATGCAAGATTTATGTAGCAAACAACAAATTCGTGATATAATACTGAACCCTTCTTATAAAGTGCGTGATTATAATGTGATTATAATAATTCTGATAAAATTTGGATCCAAGCCTTAGAAAATGACTTTCATATAACACAAAGTACTGAGTGCATTGTTTTGCTAAATTATGTAATATATTCATTTGTAATGAGATTTAGCATCGTATAGGGTAGCATAGAGAGTGCCTCTGAGTAGATATCTCAAGGGGTGCTATATAAATGTTCAATTACATTACATTACATTACTCGATGCAGACTGAATGATACAGCGTCAATAGACTCTTCATAGTCAGAGCTGAAGTTCCATATTTTCATATTGCTGATCCTCTGTAGCACGTTCTCTGGTGTGCTGGGCTTCGTGGATATCTACTGGTTCTGTCTAATGGATTGTGCTATTGGAATGTGGTTTTGCTTAGTGGTTTAATCAATTTATGCCTTGTGCATTGCAATATCAGTGCTATAGAAGTTTCCAAATTAGATTAGCATTATGACAATGACTCTGTTTTAGAGATGATTATTTCATCGCTGTAATTTCTGTTTTAGGAAGATCTTGAGAATGCACCAAATGATGTTGTAGGTGAGTGTGCATCAAAATAGATCGAATTCAGTTAATACAGAGCTTAATTTACTATTTTTTTTTATTAAGTTCTTTAAATTTATTTTACCCAGTAAAATAATTGAAAAATAACCAAGGTCAAGACTATGTTGTTGCTATAGAAATCTAGACAGTGTTGGGCTTTCGTGTCTTTTTGGGTATAAACTTAAGAATCATCAACTTGATTAACCACCATAGACAGACTTGGTTTCTCAAGACTATTGGATTTTGACTGGAATGGTTTGCAATAGAGGTAATTAGATTATATTCTTATTAAAACGTGTATGTTCATTTTTAATATTTAGCTAAGTACCAACGTTATAAGGAAATCAAGAAGACCGTTGAAGCAACTTCAGATTCGCCTTCGAAAAAGTTTTCAGAGTCGCCGACTTGCGCAGCAATTGGCATTTGGGGAAAAGACTTGAACAAGGTGACACCTAGTGACAAAAATGCTGCAACGGTTTCTGTGGTGAATAAAGGATCTTCAGCGATGAAGGGCCTGGGAAAGAAAATCCTTCAAAATTCACTCTTACTGAAAGTAAGTTTTGACATTAGCCACGAACCATCTTGATTACCTTATTGTGCTTTCTCTGGTCATATCCTTTTTTGATTTGTTTAATTAACTAGTCCTAACTTAAGTTGCCATTTTGGATAACAACTTGACACCAAACTTGACCCAACCACTTGGTGTAATTGTAATTGAACATTTATATAGTGCCACTTAAAATCAGCAGTGCTGTCAATCCACGTAAGTGCCTAGACCAGCAAACGTGAAAGTCTTAAGACGTCTCCGGGATTGGGAAGGTGAGAGGGCTAGTAACTTGAGGCATGGTTGTGTCAAATTTGATTTGATAAGCACTGGGAAACAAGCTGGTCTCCCTAATGCATGTTTGTCCATTATGTGCTGAGAAATTTGTGCTATTTACAATGCATTATATTATCTATCCTTTTCATAGTTTTTTTAAATTAATTTCTTAAATTTAAGTTTTATTATTCTGTTTTCTCACCTTTCATATCTTGACCTTTCATACCTTTTGCCTTGCCAAGTGCTTATATGGAATAAATTACTAAAGATAGTAGTAACTAAAAATAAAGAAATAAATGATTTCAGAGATATTATTTTACCTTGGGTGGAAATTAAGAAAATAAAAATTAGATATGACTCTATGCATTTATAGGCTTATGTATACATGTGTTTGTATGAATCTGGGTTTTTATACAGTGCAGGTTAAGGACCTCTCGGAAGAGCTGTTAACATGAATACCTTATTCAGTTGACAGCCATGTATGTATTATTTATATACATACTGGGGTGCCGCACGATCAGTATCGGTATATCCCTATGCTTAATCATATGCAGATTAATACATGAATGAGTCCGTTGAATGATAATGTTCTTTTTTGATTACTTAAAGGCATCACCAGTTTCCAACAGAAATTTGTCAGGTTCAACAACTTCATCTTCAAGTATATGTGCTTCTCGTGTTGAAAGTAGACCGATTATAAGAAAACCACCAAAGGAGCTTCCAACTGCAAAGACAACACTGGAGTCTGAATCATCTGAAATATTCTCTGCAACCAATGGTTCTCTTTTTGACAGAGCTCTGAAAATTGTCAACAGCAAAAAGCAAGAACCCAGGAAACAAGTCTCAGGTAAAGTCAGGTTTTGCCGTCAAAAGAAATTTGTATCCCACCGTCATTTGGAGCAATTTTCGGAGCACAGTTTAAAATCTAGACCAATGAAAGTTTCTGAAAATAGCTGTATTGTATTATTTCTGTTTAATAGTGTTTATTGTTAACTAGCTGTCAAAAGCAGCTAGTAACAACAATGCATGCAGCTGGGGGTAAAAGTTGTTCTGAATTTATATAAGGCGACTGAAGTGCTTTTTGAATTAATTGTTTTCAGCATTTTTTTATTTTCCAGATACAGGACCTAAGATTCCTTCACTGTTGCTGGCTCCCAAAACTGGAACACAACGAAAATCTTTCCTATCGTCCTGTTCTTCGCTATTCCAGGAATCGTCCCAGATTTGTGATGAAAGTGTAGAAGGTCAGCTAATAGATTCTGTGGAAGACCAACATGGACATACTGTAGATATCCAGCTTGGACATACTGTGAAAGACCAACTGGAACATTCTGTGAAAGGCCAAAAAAGAAATACTGCCAGCTTATCCAAAGAACTGACCAATTGCAATGACTCACCAAATGATGAAACTGTATTTCTTCATTCTACTTCCACTGGCAGTGATTTGCATGTGGAAAATCCTGCTGGTAATTCCAAACAATTACGTAGCAGCAGTGAGAACAAAAGAAGGCTGGATGAAAATACAGTAGTCCAAAAGATTAATGCAACACAAAGTTTTACCTGCGACAATTTAACCGTTAGTCCTACCATGAGGAGAACGAACTTCAAAGCTGCAAGTTTTTCTGTGGCTGAGAACTGTGATATTAAAACCAAGTCAAGAACTAATATTAAAAGAACTCATAGTGAAGCAGTGGGCAGTGATGTTGATGAAGAAAATTTCCAGAGAGCAAAAAGAAAGCATTTGGATGACGGAGAATTTTCTTTACAGTCGGATCCAAGGGATGCTGGCAATATAATGGTTTGAACTATTTTGTTTTTAAATTTTTGAGTTTTGCTTTAATGCATTAACATAACTTAATATAAGTGAAAATTTGTAAAGCACAATTTCAAGAAAAAACTCATCAGCAGCGCTCCCGACCAAGCAGGAAGGTCACTCGATCAAACAAGGCAGACTTCAAGCACTTGCGGAACAAGGACATGTGACAGACTGATTTTCTAATTGGAAAAGGAAGACTATTCCAGGATACAGGGCCAGGAATGGCACAACTTCTGTGCTGGGTAGTGGATGACCTAGAGTCCTAGACCGAGGATATAATGTGCAGCTGATCGGAGGGACAAGCGACCAGGAATAGATGAGAAAGATACACGAGGATCTGAGATAGGATGGACAGTTCCCATTAGGCATTTTCGCATGGGAGTTAGAATCTTATACTTCATTGTAATCTTATACTTTAAGTTAGAATCTTATTTTGCATTGTAAGTAGTGATTTACATCTAAGGTGCTTTACACACAATTGCGTTTTGACATGAATGTTTTACAGTGGAAACCATAAATGAGTTTGTACATAGTTTAAAAATCTGTCAATGTGTATGTATGTGTGCATACTTGTGTGTTTCTGTATATGGCAGCTATCCCACTCCACTCGACTATCATTCTATCTAACTCTCTCCCATCCCCCACTCACTACTTGCCGCAAATTCTCTGACCGATCTATATCCTACACTGCACCTCAATGCTAGGACGAACTTCCCTCGTAATTCTGCATATTGTTGGTTCCTCCACCAATACCGCCACTCACTGACTCACCTCCCTCAGGCTCCTCTACTTATCGCCCCATAGACTTTCCACTCCAAAGCAGCTCCTCTGTCTCCTGTCTCTGGTCTCTCTGACAACCGTATCCAGATATCCACTTGACATCGATCTCTGGATAACCCCTCTGATACAAAGCAGTGCTTGTGAATAAACTGGTGCCCTGAACTTAGCTTTAGAGTAGCTTTTTAGAAATATGGAGATTAGTATATTTTTTTACCTGGTATGTTTTGTAATTTTGTTTTGGAAGGATGAAGAGATAACGGGAGATGAAACGGAACCGAGTACAACCGAGAGGCAAAAGCCTTCAAAATGTGGAGAAACAAAGAAGAGGTACCATTGGCACAATGTAATATGAGAAAAGTGTTTTAGAAATGCAATGCATGATCTTGTTAGAAAAATCCTATTGGAACATGGGTAGAATGTTATCCACAGTATTAATGCTAGACTGGAGGGAACCTGCTCATGATGCTGTATTTGGAAGCCATATTAGTGTGTTATTATCTTGGTTCTAATTTGAGGACCATGTCCATGACGGTAATTTGTCAGAATCGATGTTATAGGCATGTGTGCTCTACGGAGAAGAACGAAAAAGTGCCGTGAGCTACCCACAGAGGCAGCCATTAGCTTGACTGTATAATCTATTTACGCATTTCATAACTGAGTTTGTTTAGGGGACACCAGTTGAACAGAAATCTGTAAACTTGTTTCTGCCCTGGTAGGGTTTGAACCACCAACCTCTCCTTTGACAACCCAGTGCAATAACTGCTAGACCATAATGCATGGTATGTTTTGTAGGCCACCAGGAAAAGCAAAAAGCTCTGTTTCCGTTTCGGGTGCCAACTTCGTCCGATTGAACATGAAAGTAAAGCGCTACAAACGAAAAGGCGGGCGTCCAGTCTCTGGTCCGGCTGCGAAACGGATGGCTTGGAAGCAGAAGATGCAGGCACGCAACCAGAGCCGTGGCAACAGCTGCTTTAAGTGTGGTGAAGAGGGTCATTGGGCCAAAGATTGCAAGGGAAAGCATTTTTCAGGTGAATTTTCAGCTCCTGTTGTTATTATTTTGTTTTATTGTTTCATTTGTATGCATGCATGTATGTCTGTGAACACTTATATTGTGTGTTTTAAGAACCTAACAAAGGAGCTGCATTTTATTATTATTATTATTATTAATAGTGAGTGCTTCTGAACGGTTCACCCTACTAGAGGCACTTTGCAAATGCTTAAATACAATACAATATTATTGCTGTTTTATTTATTATCCCAGGTAGAATATGGTATATTATTAGTATCATTTAAAATATTTCCTGAGAAACACTTATTTCCTTGGGATTTGGAAAATTAATTGGGTTTAAGAATTACATCTGCAATAACAAATTACCATAATCTTAGTAAACATCATAATCTGATCTCCTGGAAACCGGACTCGGACCTCCCTCGGACTACTCTTTTGGACAACCCCTCTGATTAGACGCAGCGCTCGTGAATAAGCTGGTGCCCTGCGCTTGGCTTTCGAGTGGCGCTTTAGAAGTTTGGAGATTACGATTACGATAATATATTTAGGGTGTTAAAACAAATTCATGTTGATTAGTTTTAGTTAATTTGAGTTTGATAATGTAATTAAATAATTTTTCAGATGATTAAACATTTTAATTTTGAGATTGAAGAGATTTACCTACTTAACAAGCTTTTATTTCGTTCCAAAAGGCAGTAACAACTATTCCTCCAGGAAGGAGTTTGAGGAATGGGATGACAATGCTATGCTCAAGGAAGTAAAAATGGAGGAGTTTCCAACGCTTGAGGAAGCGGTCTGCATGGCAAAAGGAATCCGGAAATCCTCTTCTGACTCCACTCCAGTACCAGGTACCTCTAATTAATCACCATCTGAATTAATATAAATATCAGGTATTACCTTTACATACATACCTGAGATTTTCTCTGGTATGTCCATAAATACCTGATCAGCTGTTGTTTTGTTTCATCTGAATACTAATAAATGCACTGAGATGTGGCCTAATGGCCAAATGGCTGAATGACATCTTTTTTGTTCAGTGTATCAGTTGTCTCTTGGATTTGAAGACATGCTCATATTGAAGATGATGACCTCCAAGAGTATGCACAGTTTGACTATGTAGCATTTGGGACATGGATCCCTGGATTAACGTATGTATCGAATTGTAAACAATTGTACAATATGTATCGTAACTCATGATAACAACTCACTATAAGGCTGTTCTTGATATGGTTTCCAAAGACTGTATGTGGTTTGTATGTGACATACTGAGTGTTTGAACCCAGGTCACAAAGACAAATTGACATGCCATTATGCAACCTCCCAGCATATCTGCTAGTAAGAAGATGATAGCGGATCAGGTATCTACATATCTGGTCATTTATTTAGCCTTTGCTAAGAAAGCTATGAGAGCTATATAAATTTAAGGTAGAATGCAGTATCTTGGAGAGTTATATGTTTCTGATGGTTTTTTTAGGTACTGCTGAGAAAATATCGAATGAGGAATTTGAACAGACTTTTAACGTGGAGAGGACGGCGTATGAACCGAAAGCTTCACTTCCAACTATGGAGCCACTCTATCAACTAAATGAAGATGGATCTCTTCCAAGTGAGAGAAAGTCTTTACAGTTCAGTGTTTTATGTCTTATGCTATGTGCTTTTAACTCCAAAATGTACTGTATACATTATACATGTTCAGTTACATACATATATGCAGTGGCAGCTTTTGACAGTCTTTGACAATTCCTGTGCAATAGGCGACGACAAAAATGCCGCTCTTACTCATAAATGACATCTCTTTGACGGAAGTGACCATCATGTACTGTGTCAGAATTTTCCGCCTTTTGTAAAGTGCTGCTCTAGGCAGCCGCCTATATCGCCTATACCTAAAACCTGCACTGCATACATGTATACTATACTGGGTGTCGCTGACTAACAATGTAACATTATGTATAATGGTGCAGCAGATTTGTAACACTCTTCACTTAACATGTTTCAAATAGGACTATATTAATGTATCAAATAATAATAATGGAATTATATGCTGTATGATGTGAACCTGTACTAGAGAGTGGCAGTTATTGTACACTGAATTAAATGTTTGGCTGATTTGTTTAAATATTTCTGTTGTTTCTGACAGAACCTCCGTTGGAGTTAATGAAGGCTCTTAAGAAATTTGGATTCTCCAGATTCCGACTTGGACAGGAGACAGCAATTATGCGAGTCTTATGCGGTGAGTTTTATTTAGCGAGTTTGAATATGTGAGTGTTTATTTGTGAGTTTGATGAATTGACAGTGCTGAATTCATCAAGTAATTATGCTAACCTTACATTCCTAGATCTTTGCTGTCATTGCTCAATCATCAAGACCAAGTTTTTATGTGTTTTATTGAAGTCGCAATATTTATGAGGTTCTTAAAAGATTCTTATTCCACTAGATCGGACGTAGAAGATAATTAGTCTATTAGACATATTTTCTTTTGTGCTAAGTTGCAGTTTGTCAACTTAATGTGTCAATTAAGGAGTATATATAAATTGCCTGAACGTATATACATATTTGCATATGTTGGTACATATATACATACTTACATTTGGTGTGAATGTGTTCTGTAGGTTTATCTACACTGGTTGTTCTTTCAACCGGTGCAGGAAAGTCACTTTGCTACCAGTTATCGGCATACATGTATGCCCAGAGAGAGCGGTGTATTACCCTCGTCATATCACCACTCGTTAGCCTTATGCAAGATCAGGTAATTAATTGATTAGTCTAAGTTATTTTAGAAGATCAGTTGACAAGCTGAGTAGTAATCAGACTTGTCTGAGACCTTCAGGAATTTTACGAAACTTTCACACTTCTGAGTTTAGTTTATTGATGCATGTTAACAAATGTGCTGCCTATACAGCTATGTTATATTATAACACTATTATACAGTTGCAACACATTTTGACTATGGCACAATTGCGCTTAGTAATATTTTAAAATTAATTTCTAGACTCTAAGGACCATAAGGAGTTGTTTTGAAACTAACACTGCATTACGTTACAGTTTCAAATTGCTGCCATTGCTAATATTTTCTCAATTTTCATCTGATATTTCATTTACAAGATATTGATTGTGATCACCCTTACACATTTATATAGTTTTCCATTTTCTTCCTGTGTTTTAGTTGCATTTACCAAGGTTACATTTATTAATATTTCTCAATTTCTTCACAAAATCTGCTGTAGGTGTCCAATTTACCACCAGGTATCAAGGGTGCTTGTGTGAATGCTAATATGACTGCAGCCCAGCGCACATCCGTTCTTGAGTCAGTTTCCAGCGGGGAGGTCCACTTCCTGCTTCTATCTCCGGAGATGTTGGTTGGTGGAAGCGGCTCGTCTGGATCCGTGAACCTGCTCCAGGAACTTCCACCAGTTGCATTTGCCTGTATCGATGAGGCTCACTGCGTATCGGAATGGTCACACCACTTTCGACCATCGTACCTTACAGTTTGCAAAGTAAATCCATAGTCGTCTTACATTAACCTATCTTACTCATCTATTGTCTATTATTATTAATTAGTAATTAGTAACTTCTGGAGCACCACTTTCTAATGTGCAAGGTATAAACTGATGGCACACCAAACCAAGTCATAATCGTATACTTATACTTATATGACTATTACTACTATTATTCATCTGGAGCTGGGCTTGCGCTGAGATCGGGAGTGAAGGACGACTTGTACGTTCGAAGGTCAAAGACGCCCTTTGGTGATCAGGCTTTCTCGACCGCCGGTCCCCGCTGTTGGAACAGATTGCCTGCGACGGTTCGCTCTGCAGCCTCAGTCGAGTCGTTCAAGTCAAGACTTAAAACACATCTTTTCTCTAAGGCGTATCTCTAACACACTGTTGATGCTTGTGAAGGCGCTCTTGTAACGGCAAGTGCTGTGTTACGGCGCCCTAGAAATTGTTGCTATTGTTATTTATTATTATTATTATTGTTACCACTATTGCAAATTGTAATATTAATGTCGATGATACTATAATATATATAATTAGAATAATGCTTAAAATAATTTCTAATTATAATAACAATTTTAGTACAAATTCTAATATAATGTGGTTGGTCTCATGAATCCAAAGTATAAACAAGCTGTTGAAACTTGACTTCATTGTGGCATGATCTTGCAACAAGACATCACTTAAAATGAGGCACTATATAAATTTATAGATACAATACAATACAATTAGATTGCATTATAGCAACTTTCGTTTCCATATGTTGTTGGAATTGGTTGTAGGTGCTCCGTGAGCGCTACGGTGTCAAATGCTTACTTGGTCTGACTGCAACTGCCACAATGGCCACGGCCATTAGCATATCGCATCACTTGGGAATTACTGACTGTGAGGATGCGATCATCAGGGGCGCTCCAATTCCTCCCAACCTCAAACTCAGTGTTTCGAGAGATGAAAATAAAGAAGAGGCAAGGGGAAATTTGTGTTTCATTACAAAATATACTATACAAGTTTAAGAGAGAAATAAGTATATTAAATATATGATAATAATTATGATATTACCCAGGAACTGATGATGATGATGATGAATTATGATATTCATATATTAATATCGATTACTATATACTATATGGTGATTTTATAGATAAATTTGAATCATTTAGAGATGTGCCAATGCAGGCTTTGTGTAAGTATGTTGAGCAAATCCTAGGAGCATGTTTTATGCATCATCAACATATACTAATGCCATGATATAAGGTACTAATTACAATATTCATTTATGAAAATTAATGATAATTTGATCTATTTGATTAGGCATTGTTGGGTCTGCTTCGAGGAGAGCTCTTCTCCTCCTGCCAGTCGATCATTGTCTATTGTACACGTCGTGAGGAAACTGCGAGGGTCGCGACCTTAATCAGAACCTGTCTCAAGGACATTGCTTCATCTTCTGAAACGATTCAAACTGATAGCAGCAAGGGGAAGTCCAAGAAAAAGAGTAATTCCCTTAGCAGTTCCTGATTTACATACTGACTACCTGAAGGCAATATATAATTGCAGGTGGCCCTACCTATGATACAAGTACTAGTAATGCAGACTCTATCACTTCACAATTACTTTTAAAGGCCTCGTTATTATATCATAATTAGGATTTAATAGAAAACGATTATGATGTAATTAAGTAATTTGTACGTTATTATACAATGACGAGTTCTTTGTCCTTTTTTCGCCTTATTTCCATAAGTGCTTTAAAACATGCATTCGATTGTGGTTTTGTGTTGTCCGGTTAGGAACACTTTTGTAAATTATCCTAAGTGGAGCTATATAAATCTGCAATTACAGTTAAAAATTACTGCTATGATTTAATTATATGGTTGAGAACATGGATAAAAAATGTCTTAGCTTTTTCTTGCAACCTGGTACACATGTGGCTCCAAAATGCAGTGTCTAAGGAGCATTTTAAGCAGCGTTACAAGCATTTTACCTTCTTGTTTACCTTAGAAGGAAGACGAAAATTGGTTGCTGGGGAACCGTTGCCATGGGATGCAGAGTGTTACCACGCGGGTCTTACAGCTGCACAAAGGAAGAAGATTCAGACGGACTTCATGTCTGGCTACCTTCGGGTTGTCGTAGCAACCGTTGCCTTCGGAATGGGTTTGGACAAGTCAGACATTCGAGGGATCATTCATTACAACATTTCCAAAACTGTCGAATCATACATCCAGGAAATCGGACGAGCAGGAAGAGATGGAAATGTTGCTTACTGTCATCTGTTTCTCGACTCACAGGTATGAACTGCTTGTATTTTTTGCAGTTTCAGTTAAGGAAAATAACTTTAATTTGCCTCTCCCATGTAAAGTGTCTGCTCACTTGTTTGGAAAAAGTTCCTTCTCTAGAAAATGCCTGTTGCTCCATGTTAGTTACAACCTTCTTTATTGCACAGCACTATTGTAGGAGCCTTTCAAAGCATTATAATCTTGTTTTCAGCTTTTTTTCTATAATATTAAGTGTCTTGTCGTTGGATTCCTGTGGTCTTGTTTGCATTCCAGCTGAATGATTTGTCAACTTCAGGACTAGGTTTACTCAGTCCCCATTGTTTCCACTGTTTTTACTAGGGTCAGGACAACAATGAGTTGCGACGTCATATTTATTCACGTTCTGTGGATCGCTCATCTGTGAAGAAACTCATACGTCGAGTGTTTATGTCCTGTAGATGTCGCTACCTACACAATCTGACAGTGGTAAGTCTGCATTTTTTTACAGTGAAACACTGTTAACGTATGCACTGATAACCTGGTAGTCCGGTTTTCATGAGGTACCACCCTGCCTCCAATGCCACAAGATTAGCATGTGGGAATCGTTAACACGCGGTACTTTAAATAGTAAGATATTACATTATGCATGTGGAAGAAATTGCTCTTTACAGACATGAGTCAGAAGCAGTAGGTTTATGTAGTGTTTCTGCTCTGCTCTGTTGAATTTTTACTTTTAAATTCGAACAAGGGACCGAATCCCCTCTGAGTTCATCCTTATAATGGGCAATCTTGCCCCATCCTGGCATTATGATGAGATTAGATTAGCAGTTGCCCTTTGTCGGCACACGTAGAGACCCTGTCAACAATGTTGACCAACATAGTGTCTGCATAACGTCTTCATGAGTGAGATTTATCAAACCAACATTTCAGCTTAAAATGTTTTAAAAAACTATCTTAATTGTCACCATGAGAATTGCAGGTAAATCTTAGTCACTGAGGCAGATGTACAATTTACTGTTTTAGGAGAAGTCTGTGGTAAATGATGATTTTGATTACTCTGAACTTGACCAGCCCTGGGACCTCGACGAAAAGGCTTTAGAAACTGTCAGCCAAGACTCCATCCATGTGACAAAATGTCAGCCATCAGCTGTCGAACGTTCCACCGAACTTCTGGAAAATTTGGACGTAGTCTCTGACATGGAAGATGAAAAATTGAGTAATTTGAATGATACTGAGGCAGTTTCACTGGACTGCGAAAGGATTGCAACAAGACCTGAAACTGAAGAGTTTTCGGAAAACTGTGTCATGGACAGAGAATTATCAGCAGAGGCAGCCGTGGAAAGAAAATCAACAGAATTAGAAGTCGAATTAAATTCTGGTTTGCTGTTAAAGAAGTCTGATTCTTGTAGTCATAATGCTAAGGAAGTTTCAGAAAACATTCATCGAAAGCCACGAATTTGTCCAGGTCATGAAAGAGCCCTGCCGATCGAGGAATTGGTTCAAGAGTTGGACATGAAAGAAGAAGGTACTGACATAATCTAATTTAATTATTGTAATTAAATTAAATTATTAATTAATTATTGTAATTAAATCTTTAACTATTGTAATTATAATGATTAATATTATAGAAGAAGACGAGCTGTCCCCTAAGCTTACACCAAGAGGCAGCCATGCGTATGAAGGGTGGGTAACTTCATTTTTTTTAGCCTCAGCTTGTGAGGTTGGATAGGGTTCTTTCCTGCATGCATCATGATCTTCTCACCAAAAATGTATTGTCAATGTACTCATTCATGACTGAGTTTGCCCTGTAGCACAAATCTCAAGACATCTTTCTGCTTGACCTTCCAGCGTGCCAGCCACTGGGCTGGGAGTGCCTCTGAGTAGGTATCTTGGAGGAGCACTATATGTCTTCTGAATGAATTAATGAAATCATGTACTCTGATAATACTTTCATCGGATCTAATAATTGTAGATCCAACTTGATTAATGCCAAACGCTCACAGTTGAACAAAATCTTTTGAGTAAATCACCCTTTTTTGAGAATGGTTGCATATGGCTGCTTCTAAGCTTTATCTTTTCTAATCTGAAGACTTACATAGTGCTAGTATCTTAATGCGCTAGGCATAAATTTACGGTCACTTTTGATCAAGACTGTTGTCCGTAATCGTATTCCTATGGACACAACCAGCTGAGATGCCCAAGGCCAAGGGGACCACCGCAAAACGTCTACAGAGGACAAGCAGTCTGTAAAGATGAGATTTCTCCTCAGAACTAAATGACTTCAGAGAACATGTTAACGTAGTGCTTTTGAGAGGCTCTGCGAAGGTACTATATTATAAAGTTTTGCCTTTATTATGTATGTATGTATGTATGTATGTATGTATGAGCACTTGTTATAGCGCCCCTTCAAGATTTATGTTGCATTGTAGGCATTTCAACGTTGTTGTGTTATCTGGAGTTGCATCCAGATAAATGGATTTACAACTTACAACCGGTTTATGCCAACTGCAAAATCCAGTGTTACAGAGGACTGAAACAGCTTCAAACCATCGCAAAAAAGGTTTGTTATGCTGAAATGTAAGTCAACACAGTCTGATGGACGATGTCTGTTTGTTTGTGTATCATGGTACTTAATAATATAGCACTCTTTAAGTGGTTCTCCACACTTGGCTATCTCTAACTGATCTAGAGAAGCCAGAGATGAAGGTCCCCATTCAAAGACGTTTATTATTTGCAATCGTAATCCCCAAAGTAGGTAATTTTTTTTGGGGACATCTTTTATGGACAGTGTCCTCAGAAGATGTAGATACATGTACTTGTAGATTGATGGTGAATAGGTAGGTAGATTGACCAATCAATAAGTAGGCAAGTATGTAGGTGAATAGTTAGGTTTGTAGGCAGACAAAGGACCTACCCAGTATGTGGTGATTGGTCAGGTATTTGCCTTGTAATGTGTCATGTCTGCAGATTCAACCCTCCCTCTAACAGTCACTAGAGAAACAATCATTGTATTAAATAATAGTGCTATCTAAATTTCAATAAATGAAGATTGACTTCTTGTGTTTAGTGTCCTCCAATCGCTGTTGCGATTGCTCGACAGAAGGGAAAGATGACAAAGACGTTGGACTTCAACGTTGTCGAACTGAGTGACTTCATGGGTTGGGAGTCTGGTCCGGTCAAGAGGGAACTCAAACTTCTCCAGTGGGAGTCTGGTCAGTTGATCCAGAACTTTATGAGCTGCTCATTTACAAATCTCACGAAATAATATGTCCTTATGCAATTTTCGTCATCTAAGCATAAGCCATTCTCGGTGGCTGGTGGCTTTGGAATTCATTTGCCCAGTTCAGAGTGACTATATGTTCTTGTCAGTTGTTAAGGTCATTCAGGTCTTTTACACTAAACTTAGGACTCATTTGTTTAAACTAGCTTACTTACTCACTGTTGCTTGACTTCTGGTTTCTGTTTTTTCTCAACCTCTCATATCTCGACTGGTGTACACCAGTGGTTTGCAATTTTTGACAGTGGCTTCACTTGAAGCTACCAGTGATTTTTGCATTGTGCATTATGATAACAGTACTACAGAAGTCATTAGATTAGCTTATTGAATAGTTTATAAAGTTATTTAATTACAATTTCCATTATATTCCCTTTGTGTTTATTTGTCAGGACCGAGTGGGCTTCAAAAATCCGGTGTCCTTGTGGAGTTCCGTGATCTTGCGTTTCATCTGAGATCCCCAGGCGATCTGACAGACGAAGAAATTGATGAAGTTATAAATTTTCTTGCTGAAAGACTAGAAACTCAGGAGAGAACAGAAATATTCCATCTCCAGAACTTCTATCAGATGCTTCAAAGGTTACGTTTCTTATTGTACCCGACCATTCTAATCTAATTTGATTTAAAGAAATTGTAATAGCTCATAAATATCACAATAAAGCTTCATTTTGATGGCCACTTCAGATGTTGAGTTATTTCGGCTTGACCTCCCGGATTCTGACCAGAACGGACAAGCAACCTGACTATTACAGACTTGGCATAGGACCGGTTAATAAGCTGGTCACCCTCTTTTGTGGTGCTGAGAAATTTCTAAGATTTACATTATATTACATTACACATGACGAGACGAAGATGTAATCTGAGCTAGTGTGAAAACTTTTAGGTATCAATCGTTGGCCACTTAAAGGTTGCTTTCTTCTACCTGACAATTCTTATTCATTCAGTTATTGTATTGTATTTAAAGATTTATAAAGTGCCTCTCACAGTGCACACCAATCAGAGGCACTCCCAGTGTGAAAGTCCCCGAGAACAAAGACACGTTTTGAGGCAGCGATAAGATGTAGCAGTGCCACCGGATAGTATGGTGCTGCGAATCAAGGGGGAAGTTGATTTCATAGCGAAGAGCCAATGCCATTTATATAGTGCATCTTTAGGACATCAACTTAGAAGTGCACCCAGTGGGGGATTTTTAAGGTGTGTACTGACTTTATTGATTGTTTAAATTTTTCTTGCAGTGTTTCATACAAAAGTTGTTGGTCGTGCTCTGATCGGAACGACGAAGACAGATCAGAAAGACTTAAGCAGAAGTTGCAGGAATATCTCGAAGGCTGTCGGCCAATCGAAAATGGCCAGATAACGGCACTCTCCTTTACAAGAGAGATGGATGTTACAATGCCAAAAGAACTGAATGAGGTATTTGGAATTAATGTGCCTCTTGTGCCTGATTGGCTGTCGTCTTCAAGGGAATGCTTTTCTTCTATTGGTGATTTATTTCCAGAGAAATTTTGGAGTTAACATTTGTTGAAATAAAGTAAAACCTTTAAGTTAATGCTCCATGTAAAAAGAAATTTAGTACTGCAGAATCATGGATGTCACCTCAATGGTCGTGTTCTATGCTTATGCTTATGTGAAAGCCCACCAGTGGCGACTTTATGCAGTTGGTTGAGTGTTATTTTCGTAAGATAAACTTCCTGATTTTAACAAACGACGAACATCATTTAGACTTCAAGACTTACTTAGAAGGCCTGATAACCATGTTCAGTTACGTTCACCAATATATCCCAACCTGTTGTCATTGATAACTTGACATAATTTAGGCTAGCAAGAATAACTTTTGATGGGCCTTTATCTGTTGTACATGTATTATGGATTTCTGCAGTGAAATGATTTTTTTATCATGGCTTCAGGTTTGAATCGAAGTGACAATTGATGCCATGTACGTTATGCTAGAACTTGTTGGTTTTCAAAGATGCCATCATTTACATTCCACTACTTAAATTGAGTGGATTCCTTTTTCGTTTGTTTGCAGCCGAAATGTGACTACGAACCTTCCGTGAGAGCAGACATTTCTGCGTTTATCCACATCTATCGGCCGGATCACACACTAAGTGGAAGAACAATTGCACGTGTCATGCATGGAATTGAGAGTCCCTGCTTCCCGGCTGCTGTCTGGGGAAGGGTTCGCCGCTTCTGGCGATGTCACCTGGACGTTGATTTCAACCTACTGCGAAAAATAGCCACCGAAGAACTGATCAGAACGAGATGATCAGCAGCCATTGCACCATTAAAATCGAATCCTAGTGACTGAAGGATTAGGAAAATTATTAACTGATGATTAAAAAACTGAAGTGGGAAATCAGAAAATGATAGTGACTGAATGACAAAGAAGGGAGAGCAAAATGGAGGTATAGGAGAGTAAGGGAGGGGATGGAGCAAAATTGAAGCAGACGCATACACGTGTTCTAGAAGTTTAAAACAATTACATTATGGATTCATTAATGGGAAGTTAATGATAGTGCAAATTAACCTAGCTGCACATAAAAAGGGATAATGTTTCAAAAGTTAATATTTAGCGCAGTTCTTGTATGGCGCGTTAACCAACACTGCATGTTAACACTTTAACATCAAGCTGCGTTGGTTTCCCAGTTATTTCACCACTTCATGTTAAACAGAAGAGCACATAAATGAGTCTGTATTTGCCTAGAACAATAATGATTACAATTACTTGACCTGATTAGTCTAAATAAAAACATCCAGAAGACCAGTAATGTTTCTAGTCTCGTGTTTTAATGCAAATACAAATTCTTCATAGTTTTTGCAGATATTCAATACAATGCAGTTATTGATAAAACGCATTTTGAAAGCATCTCAAATGTGCCACCCTTGCATGATGGTCAAGATTGCAGTTGAAGGTGTCCGAGTTTCAGTTGAGTTTCATGATCAATGGGGTGAAGGCGACTGATCAGGTCTCTCCCTCTTGGTTCAGATTTAGCCGGGACCTAGTCCCGTTGCCCGAGGGAGACGGCGTGGACATACTGAACCACCTCCCTAGGTGTCCAGAACCGTGCAATTGATTGAAAGATAAAGGCAGAGCCAGAGAAAGCCTCCACTGGCAAACAGTTGCACATGAAATGGGTGACCAATTAAGCTCATCCAAAGTTGTATGTAATAGAACTCCTTTACTCAAATATCAACAATTCTGTGGGTGAATGTAATGTAACAAACTATAACACAAGGCAAAGCACAGTGTAATATAAAGTGTAACAATATCCAACAAACTAACAATGTAATGCAAAGGGGAACACTTTGCGAGATGACCAATTCTGACTTTATAAGTAATTCTAATTCTAAAATTATACAGTTACAGGTAATTAATTTTAAACATGTACTTGTATTTCTTTAGAAAATTTTGATCACAATCCAACAAAATTACATTTATCCAAGCAGTAACAAATAACAATTTATCCAAGCAGTAACAAATAATCTAAATTTCATAACACTGCAGCTCATCATGAGTGTTGGCTCGATCTTAGTATTTCCTGCATCTTAAATGAAAAGAACATGGTACGATATTTGTTAATAAACCAGAAACAAAATAAACGATTTCAATTCTACACTTACTCAGAAGAGTCTCAGATGCAGCTTATTCACATATTTATACTTTACAGTTTTGAAAATGACAGCAGCAAAAGTTGTATTTGAATAACATAACAAGAAGAAATATTATTCAAGCACACGTTTGCCCATCCTAAGACTGTTGAAATGATCTTCATAACATTCCTCCACCCCTGCCTCTCCCTACCACATCCCCTCCACCTCCTCTAGATGATGTCCTAGTTTTGTGTGAGCAGTCATCTGTTTGTCAGTGTCTACTGGTACACTCCACTTGGCCCCCCGTTGTTGTCCTTATGCAAGCGAAGTGGCTGGTACTCGTCTGCATATGGCGGACTCGCGTAACAACAACTTATCCAGGCACGACAGACACATTTCTCTGCTATTATATTATTAATAAATTAAAACAAACGTCTTGGAAATATATGTACCATAAGTTCAACATCTTAGATAAATTACTGAACTTTCAATCCTTGTTAAGATACACTAAATCAGTCAACTTTAATGCCAACAAGAATCCTAATGAAATCATGATTTCTTCCTGTGTCGCTCGGCAATTACGTCTGCATCCATATTTAATGTACAAGAAATTGTTAGTGTTCAATAAAGTGTGGTTCAGTTGATTCATTAAAACATTTAATGTTTGAGTGAAAATCAACTCGACTGTAGGTTCTGAACCACAATAAATCGTAATTCCTTAAAAGTGGCATCAATCAATATTCATTTATTTTGATGATTTTCAAGATATACAGCAACATAGAAAAACAAGATTGTTTCAGAATTTAACTAAACTGAAATGATTCGACTCTAACCAGCCAATTCCTCCCACTGCATCCTTGGATGAAACCCAACAGCAATCTTCTGTTAAGCCACATGAAACAGCTACATGCACTGCTAATACAGCAAGATTTAAAAGTGCGTATATTGATTACATTGCCACCATTAAATCTACTGCAGTAAATTAGGTGAACAACTTAGCAAGACTTTGTGACCAGTCGGTTTAACCGTTTCACGCATTGCATTACACTGTAATTGAAAAACTAATTCAAATAGTGTTCTCAATCAATCGAATCAGATTCACGTTGCATTGCTTGTGCTCCAGCTAAAAGATCCTTCAAATTGAAATAGGATGATACTACTGGCGACTGTTATTGGCAGAGACACATAAATAACAAACTACCTTACTTTACCTTATTGCTGAAAGACACATACAACAAGCGAACTACATTACCTACCATAAACAACTCCTGATCCGTGTGTACTGGCCTGGGACATGGAATGCATCTTTCATTAACACTTGAACTTTTCCTTTTTGACGGGGCTGGGCTGGGAACACCTCCGAGTAGATACCTTGGAAAGGCACTACATAAATGCTCTGAATGTTTTCACTTCCAACCAAAGATAATGAAACAGTTTCTACATCATGATCATAGTTTCGTGTTACCAGGTCGGCAGTACCTCGGAGGAGTTTTTTTAAGTGGCACTACTGGTATATAAATTTCGATTACAAAATTAAATTACAATTACCACAAACACAGCAGAAACCAAGAGAGAAACCTTTCGACAATGAATCCTAAAGTTTCTTACAGTTGTTAACCTCACAAACAAAATCCTCGCAATACATGTCGCAGAAAATGCCTACGGAATAATCTGTAGATGCCCACAACAAAACAGATCATGTTTGGCAGCCTACCTAGAAACATCAAACATTTCCATCTGGTAACTCGAACTTGCGCGATATAAATGCTACAAATGAACGACCAACAGGTAATGTAATATGACAAGAAATTTATATAGGCCTAGCCTCTTCTACGTATCCATTTTGAAGCACTTTATACACCAGAAACTTCTTTTAACGCTGTCTTTGAGACTTAAGTCCATAACTGTCTTATCCTGTGGTTGTGTTATAATACAGCCATTAATCTAAAAAAATATAATTTAAAAAATAAATTTAATATACTTAACTAAATTTTTGATACATGTTAGATCAGAATTTGTGTCATAATGAAGGAAGTTGTAAGAAAGTTGTAAGAAGCCCCAAGTGTAGTGTAATATGCCAGATCGGCGTCGAGTTCATGTGAATTGAGTTTAGTTTATTCGAAATCAAACGACACTTGCAGAACTGGAAATGCGAACATCTAAGAGGCACGACATGACATCTACCTAGTGACAAATGACATAGCTAAGATGACACTACAACACACGTCACCGGACCAAAAATCACGACTATGCCTTTCAACTACACATTGACATACACTCCCTTGAAGTCTCACCTGTCACAGACAATTTGATGCAGCAGTGATATGACTTCAGACACAGTTCTTGTTAGCACACAGAAGTTGTTTCGACAAGTATACAACCAAGTACGACTTGTGAAGATATTTTCACAGAAAAATCGTCTGTTGAAATTTCTGGGCATGTAAACGTGTGATACATCATCCAAACCTGTGTCACCTACGTCAGATCAAGCAACGTGTCTGTGACCACGACACTACTACTCACGACACAAGCCACATACAAACAGACATTGCACATAACAAAGCTCAAGACAAACAGTCATTGCGCGATGTTAGACGGTTTAGACGTCATCGACACTACACAGACGTACGTCGGTGATCGGCTGAGCTGGCAACAGAAGTCAAGTTAGTCGAGTCAGAAGGAAATCGAAGAGACTTTCAAACTCGTTTGGCTGTTCACGTTTTTTTCGGCACCACGCCAAAATTTCGGAAAGAAGCGAACCAACCGTCAGTTCACGACTTAAGATGATCTGGCAAATGACATCCATCTACAAACAATCAGTCAGATGGTTAATGCTCATAAGTATTATCTACATAATAACAGATTTAGAAAGCATGCACGGTGTGGCTGTACGTGTGATAATATTAATGATAATATTCGTTTACTAATTCAAACTGGCAAGTACGCAGTAAGATTATATGATATAGTAATAACAGAAGATAACAAGTTTAACAGGAGTCAAATTTAACTGTACGGCAGCCTGCAAGGTGCCGATCTGTCCATAACACTTAATAGGTTAACACTGGTTCTATTTGGTGAATAATATGAGAATTTAAAATATTTAGAAAAGGTGAGATGCATGGGTAAAGCAGTGTTATTTTTGTAATTAAAAATAAAATAATTAGCTAATCCAATGGATTCTATGCCCTTTACCATACTGCATACACCATCAACTGATGGTTAATTTAAGTGAAACCATAGCGATAAATCGCATTTTGTTGGATGGGAAGCCAAGTTGAAATCTGGTAGTACCCACCTGACTGATCTGAGTATTTCCGGTGATATTGTAGTGCAACTCGGAGGCTAACGAGGCCGAGGCGCCAATCCACTGAAGCAGAGCCAACAGCTCCGGTTCCAGACCAAAAGCACCATCAGCAGAGTGCTCAGCAATGACTGACCTCTGCAACAAAATCAAAACTCATGACGATCAAACTATGACATAAAAAACTGTCAAGCAACAGTTCACTCTACTGGCAGAAAATTACTTCCTACCAAACCTAATGGTAATGCAGTTAATTGAATTGTTATGTAATGGATCAATTGTATAATGCAACAAAGAGCAATTACAACATAACAAGTAGCAATTTTAAGTAATAAAACTGCAGTTGTAATGTAAAAAGGAAACTGCAGCATATTTTATGATACCATGTACCTGAAACATAACAAAAGTGACATCGTGACACATAGAATTCAAAGCATAGATGGAAAATTATTAAACTCCAATCAAACAGAAGTAGGATAAGCTGTTTTCAATTCTGAATCCTTAAAATCTTGATACAGACCTTCACTCTTTGCAGTGGTTCACTTCCGGTCACAATGTGTACAGCTTCGTCGATCAGTTGATTTGCAAACTCGCTGGCAATCTCTTCCAGCCCCAGTGGTGTCTTCCTATCAAACGATTGTGGCCACCTCGAGAAGCACATCCCCGAATGAGTCCCTGCCTGGGCATCAGGCCTGCGGGAACTGGCACTCCCGGCGACTGCAGTATGTTGCGCTGCCTCACGTTCACTGATAGTAACGATCTTTCGTGCCATATCGTCGGCAAAGCGTAGCAAACCTGCACTCAGCTGCTCTTCCGTGGTCTCACCCGGTTGGGTACTCTGCAAACCTGGCTGCAAGGCTTGAAGGAGATTCTGGAGAGATGTCTTGCCAAAGAGTTCGACAAGCGCATCATCGAATGCGTCCATGAGCAAGTCCTGCACATACCAGTCCATGGATGTAGGAGGCTTCTCAACATAGAGTCCACTCGACGTGCTGAAGAGGCCAAGCAGGTATTCTCGCGACGATGAAATATTCCACGGGTGGCACCCGCTCCGTGAACCATGACGCGAACAATTGTTGGACTTCCCCGTTCCGAAAAACGCCACGTCTTCCGCCTGCATGCTACACTCAGAGAACAGGGAACCAGTACGAGCAGAAGCGCTCGGAGGATGTAATCGGTGGATGTCTTCGTCGTATGACTGGCTGCAAAACTGCTCCAGGGGTCTCCGAACACGACCTCCTGTCCCCGGCAGCTCAGACTGGAATGGTTTTTGATCAGATAGAGATGGGACTGAGTGGCGGTGACTGGTCGAAGCGATCCAGATTTCTTCTACGTGACTCTGACGTCTGCTGCCGTCCGAACTGCCAAAGTGGTGACAGTATACGTCGACCGCTTCACGGAAAACACTGTTCAGGAAATCAGTCACGAAGTCGTCAAGTTCTTCCTTTGCTCGTTTGCAGCTGTGACAGTGTGCAAGTGGCATTGTCCTTTCACCTGCTGTGGAAAACATGGACACCTGGTGAAGCTCAGACTCTGTTTTTCTCAGTTTTGCATCTTCAAGTTCTTTTGAAGTCTCTGCAGGTTTCTTTTGCTCGGCTGTTTTCACGCCAAACGTCTGGATCAGGCGGAAAGGCGCTGAGCCTTGCGCAGAGTCCGCTGGTGAAGCTGTAGTTGATTCTTCCTTAGCGACTCTCTGCTCGCGTACAAGTTCCTCGATCTCAAGCTTTGAATCCTGTGCCACCTCATTTATCAGATTGTCAACAAAGTGGTCCAGCGCAGTCGGATTGCACGGCACCGACGTCAGATTCACGGAAAAAGGTGCCGAAATGGGGCTGGCTCCAGATGACAGTGGCACGCCAACTTTGATCGGCTTCGGCTTTGGAACACCCTTTGGATGATCGACCGAGAATTTCTGAAGCAGTCTGGATCGAGTCGTGCTTGTGTTCGTAAGCTCCGATGCTGTTGCTCCTTCTGCAGCAGCCGCACCAATGACGTCTTCCTCCATCAACGACATGGCACCAGACTCCTCCTCAATTACGGCCGTCTTGATAATGGAGCGCTGGAAGTTCTCACAGTACTCTTCCATCTCAGAGCTGTAGTCCGTTGAGCTGCGCTTTCCAGCACTGCTTCCGCTGCTTGATGAGCTCCGCCGTGATGCATCACTCATGCCAGAGCTCCGCCTCCGGCTGCACCCGCTGAATCCGCTCGGTAAGTCTCCGGACTCGGATGCAAATGAAGACTGGCCCTGCAAAAGTGAGCCACGGCGGCTTGACTGGCCACTGCGGCGGCGGGCAAATGTTGCGACTGGTGGTGCGTCATCTGGCGTTGGACATGAGTCAACATCAAGCGACATGGCGCGTGACAGCGAATCAGGAATACTGACACTGCTGTCGGTTGACGAGTTGCTTCGCCAGGACGACGCATTTCGTGTGGGTCGGGCTCGATGCAGCCGGGACCCAATTTCATGGGCAAATGATGGGGAGGTCTTAAAACAGAGCAGCCGGGGATTAGAAACGGAGGAGCTTAGGGATTCAGACGACAGAGGAAGATCCGTCTCGCTCGTCTCTTCGGCAACATCTGCAAGGTCAAAGGTTATCTCGGACATTTATGCTGCACCTTTGTATGATCACTGTCTAATTCTTGCATTCACATAGCACCAAAATGCAACACATGCCAGAACTATTTTGTTAGGGTTACTAGACAGTGACTCAAGGCTCAAACCATAACATCACCTTAGAGTAGCATTCAGTTATTTTTCAAATCAAATGAAAAAAATTCTGAGAATTAATTTTTCTGTTTAACAATGCTGTCATAATGAAGATGATTAGTTACCATCCTCTTTTTTCCAGGCTTGCGACTGGCATCAACAAAAAACAGCAGTGAGGAGTTACAAAACATATGATAAGCAGAATATTACCATCAAGAAGTCAAACGGTGGAACCAAAAAGGAACAACTTGTTCTGCTAATAGGTTAAATCCTATAAAAAGGATTTGTGTTCTGAAAGGCCATGCTTATAATAAAAATAATTTCCACATTTCAGATGTAGACTTACTGACCGTAGGCATAGTTAGATAATCAAAGTAAAATAAATAAATAAAATAACTAAATATAATTGGGGTGCCAAGTGCGTGCCTACCCTCCTCAAGTGCGCTGCTGCTCTCCGTTCCACCCAGAATGTCATCAGAGTTCCCCGAAGCAAGGGCAGGGTTATCGACCGCTCGAATCGTGAAGCCTGCAGATTCAGAACATAAGCCGGTCAGCATCCGGGACAGGAAACTGAGGATTGTACGCTGGCGATACGGATGACATATCTCCTCCGCAGAAGAGTCCATGAGGCAAACACTGGCTCCATACTGAGCTGCAACCTGTAAGTAATCCCAAGAACTATAAACCTAAGAAAACTGAACAGAGAAAGAATGAAGGTATAGTAATGTAATATAACAAAACATTTATATAGCACCACTGCAAAGAAATAATCACGTAATCTAACCTGTAAGTTGGCATGTCATCACATGAAACTGAAACACACTTTGAAGATAAAAGTAAGCTAGGTACCCAAAGCGGCAGCCATGGGTAAAAGTGTTATGGACTTCAATATTCTAAGCCTGGGCATAAGAAGTTGGGTGACCAGTCCTCTCCCTCACAGCCTATCTTCCCACCAAACAAACTACATGGTCAGTGTACTTGTTTTGCACTAGGCGGCGCCAGTGGAGCAGAAATCATTTAACACCTTTCTGCTCCGGCAGGGAAGTGAACCTCCAGCATTCCAGCACACTAGCCACTAGACGATCATGCACTTTCAACAAATAGCTTGAAACACATTAACTGCAGAGATATTGTTATAGATTGTAAAAGGGAAGGACCAATTCTTCTCCCACTTCAACGGCTATTGAAACATTCCCTTAAATGTCAGTGCAGCAAGCATCACCTGTGTTGGATCATCCGATGAACAGCCAGAATCAGGAACTGAACCATGAACTGAATCGGGCTTCGAGTGGACCAGAGGACCAGAGGCCAAGTCGATGCCAGAAACATAGAACACTTCATTGTCAGACAAACATTCGCTGAACAGCATTCCTGACATCAACTCAGCTCTCTCACAAAACCAAACGTCTTCCTGTAAATGAAAAAACTGTTCAGTTATAAATAAAATAACTATCACACTATGTCATGGGTTAAGTGGCACAGAAGAAATACAGTTTTGTATTGCATTGAATTAAAAGTAGTTATTAAAATGTAATCATCAACAATCCAGACTGTAAGCAAGCACCAACTGTCAGCCATGGATGGTAATTCATCGTTTCAGCTCTTCAGGTCGGTGCAAAACTGATATTAGACACCCTATTCGGAACACTATTTCATTATAACATAACCTATTAGCAGCACAAGCTGTTCCTTCTTGATTCCATCGTTCGACATCTTGATCATAACATTCTGCATATTCATATACAGTGGTGTAAACCATTCGTATCCAGATGAACCAGTGATTCTTCAGTAAAGCTAGCAAGAAGTACTTCTGCAAGGTACTTAAAAGGGTACTTAAAAGGATGGCCAAAGCAATGTACCTGCGTTCGACCAGAACCAAGAGCTGATCCTCCATAATGCCTGCTTCCAAATACAACCTATAAGTAACCACAGAAAATCCCAAAAATAGACAAGGAAATCCTATCAGCCGAAAATACATACTGGTAATGCTCAAACAGAATATTCACGCACAAAAGAATAATGGCTAAAAAAACCAACAAGACCAAATAAAACAGCCTGAAATGATTACACAGAAGTTGAAGCAAATACCTTACTTAAAAAATTCCTCAACAGAATGATTACTTTCGCTTGTAATACCTACCTTAGCTTAACCTTATCTTAAAATCTTGAAACCATTACAGATTACCTTCCTAATCTGACAAACTCTCAACTATCAACTTGAAATGAGAATCATCTTGTTAGGCTCTACAAGTCTACATGTGTGTGGATACCTGCCAGTTGTGACTTCTGCATTTATCTGAGCATTTATTTTCTTACAAAGAAACTTTCCATTTTTAACCCTTTCATGATGAGTGCATACTAAAAGTGACTGGAAAACCACTGCAGCTCGTCATTAAAGGATTAATGAACATTAACACTGATTACGCTGTTGTAGGTAGTGCTTGTTTGAAGTACTTAAAAGGCACTATATTATTAAATGTCTGGCTACATTCATACACATATTGACAAAGGAGTCATTTGCCTTAGCTCACCTGACCTACTCTTAAAATGCCTTACGTTAACACTACTTGTTTACATCAGTTAAACAACCATGTGTGCTATTGTAAGGTACTTCAAAGGCACTAAATGAAGTGTCCTGATACATACATATATACATACATACATATATCTAGTTAGTTTCTACTATTCTTACTTGAACAGTTTCTGCAGTAGAGTCTGACCAAGAGAGTCCTGACGTGTGAACGACAACTGGGCACAGAGGCTGAGCCGAGCACATCCAGTCTTCTGGCTTTGGCACATCGTCGATTTGTAATACCTGAGCAAAGGTCATACAATGTCATATTGTAGAAAAGGTCTGAGAAAAAATGAAACATCACCTTTTTGTAATACATGAGTATAGGTGATAAATCGCCATTGTGTAAAACCCAAATAAAGGTGATATATTGTCATTTTGTAATATCTTAGTATAGGCAATACACTGTCATTTTGTGGCATATTAATTAATTACAAATAATTACCAGTAAATATGGGATCCATGGTTTCCAACCATGAAGTTACATTGTACTAAATTGTTCACTTCATATAAAAACTATCACTGAACAAACAACTCAGGAATGCTTCTAGCACAAGAGCCTAGGAAAATAGACAAGTTATATCATGAAGCATATTATAAGAAGGGTCAAAATGTCCTGAAAACTTTGTAACAGCAAAGCTCAGAAGAACCATGCCAATAACAGAATAACAGAATTTATTCTCTGTCCAAAACCTAAGCAAAATTTAATGTAATGTAAGGAGGGCAGTTTAGACAGCACAGTGCAACAGCCAAGCAATTTCAGAGGCACATATCCAATTTACTGACTTCTATTGCACTGTTATCACAATGAGTAATGCATCAATCGACAGACGCTTTAAGTGGAACCATAGTCAAAAATCATTATCCAGTCAAAATCCGATGGGTCTGGAAATCAAAAGCCTAGCCATGGTGGGTAAGACAGTCGAAAAAGATGAGAAGATAAAAATCAATTACTTGTCAGGTATGATTTTGATTTGCGATTTGCAAATGGGAAGTCGTCACGAGATGCTTACCTTTCTGGAAAATGCTAAGTTTCCTAGCGGCCTAGAATGAAGCTCTGATACGGTAGAAAAATAGCGGAGGATACATCTAAGTTTCTCACACTGAAAATCACTAAAACAGAACAAAATCAGTGAAAACAGACAGACAGATGTTATACAACACAGTACTACTGGTAATGTAAGTAGTAAATAACTAAAGGTTGCATGTCCTACGGGAGTTAGTGGAAGCACTCATTTCCTTCCTGCTAGATAGTCAATGTCATTTCACAACTTCTTCTCATCTTTGGATGGCACAGATAGGCTTGTGGTTGTTAGCTGTCATTCCCTTGAGTAAAAATAGACTATTACCAGGTCAACAGGATGTTAATGACGAGCAGAAAAACTTTCAAAAGTTTTAAATCCATGGCACTTTATATAACTAACACCAAACTGATCACAAAAGCTGTCCAAACACCAAAGAATTATTAAAGGAATTCCGCTTTAGTGGCTTTATGATGAACTTAAAGTCAACGAGATGAGTGGCAAAAACTATTCCTTAGTGACTGAGATGTGAAAACAACCTGCACCGCCAAAGTATAACAATAACTTCCACTAAACCCTTGAAATGAAGGCAATTCCTGGCCACATAACATCAATTCCATTAATTCTGCTATCTATGATCACAGTTTCAATTCTACTTCTTTTTTATTTTATTTTATTAGCAACTTAATAAAATACCATTTAACACCATAGGTTTAATAGTAATTTTTGGATCAATGTGTTCAGCATAAAAGGTTGAACACAAACGGAAAAAGGTCACTGTTAGGGCCAAATCTAAATTCTTATAGAAAATTTGAGAGATGCAATCAACTGAAAGTTGTCACCTTGCAAGATTGTTCAAACTCATTTCTGCTAACCATGATTAATCTGATGACTCAATGAAGAGATCTTCCCCTCAGCTGAACAATTAATGATTTCACTTTTCCAGGTGAAGGAAGGAGTTTTCTGCTAAACAACTGCAAGATTAGGACTACAGTGATTACTCAACGTCATTCCTGCCAACCATGGTTAACACAGAAAAACACAGAATAATCCTCAGGTGTGCCAGAGGATAGTCTTACCTGTCCAAGTGAAGAAAGGTGATTTCTCTTGTGTAATTGCAATCACAAATTTCTGTAGCACCATTTCATGAGAAACTCATACGAGGTGCACCAAACCTTACAACACAAAACCACAATCGAACATAACGGTTTTCAAGTGCAATGAGATTACCACGACTGCACAACTTCGCTCTGCTAACCATGGTTAACATGACACCCAAAACACTAAAAGATCCTCAGTCAAGCTGGAGAAATATCTTACCTGTCCAGGTGAAGAAAGAAGTCGTCAAAGCTGAAAACACTTAGTCTCGATGATTGCTGGAGACCAGCGACATGCGAGGGACATCGTCCAGGGAAAAGGCAGAGGAAAGCGCAGGAGACGATTGATGCAGCCAACCTCTTTGATATAACACGCACTTCCTCTGCAATCGAAGAAAACCACAAGAAAAAATGACCTCTTGTGACTTAAACAAACAGAACAGGAGCAATCAACATTTTATATATCCTTACCATCATTAATTTCATAACTCAAGATGAGTGAATGGAATGATAAATTTGTCTATGGAAGATATTTGAACATTATCATTTTTTTCAACCCAAAGGTTAAAAATCAGGAGATTGGCAAAAACTATTCTATGCAGTGGAGGGTGCAGCGTTGGGATGACCAATCACTTCAATATTGTTATAATATTATTTAGTAGTAGTTTCATGGTTTCTCCCTATATCAAGTAGATAACAGTTTGGATAAAAAATTAACATGTCATGGCATAGGAAAAACAGTCCAATCTCAAGAAGTTATGATGAATATTGTTCCCGGTGTTGAAAACTGGGACAAGGACTGATTTCCCAGAGATATGTCTTGTACTGCTAACCTAACTACACCTACAAATAAATTTAAAAAAATTATTTGTACTCTTACCATACAATTTGCATCGCATCAAATTTAGCCAACATACCTCGTCGCTGTCTCAATATCTCCAGCCCATCTTTAGGCTTCAGACTTTCGATCTCGAGAGCAAGATCAACGATCAGTGGGAAAACATGATCAATATACTCGTAACTCTCTTCCAGAGTTGTTTTTAAGTCTAGGAATACACGCAGTCCAGAAAAGACATTCCTTGTTTTCGATTTTGCTCCTGTACCAGCCACTGCTTCACCCAGATCTGTGTGTAAAACGTCGTGGGCCCTCTGAAAGGTTGCGATCCAGCTCTCTGTCGTTCGAGAGGCCTTGCCAACTGTCAGAATGGCCCGGACATTTGGCCACGACTTGTGGTCGCAAGGAAAACTGATAAATCGGCTGTCTGCCATTGAGCAGGTCGTAATTCTTCGCATCGACCTCACTTGCTCAGTTTGTGAATTCCAGACATCACAGTTGAAACCTGCACATCATAACCAACTAAATTCTCAAAATATTTTCCACAAGCAGGTTTCTTTATGTCTGACATATACATGACCGTAAACATATAATAGGAATTTGTATTAGTGTAAATAATTCTTTATTCGGTAGCCTACCCGACAATCCCACCAACATTACGACGGCCTACATTCACTGAGCTTTTTACATGCACGCAAAAGGCGCTATATAAATGTATGGCCAAAAGAAAAGTCCATCTCTTCCAGTCCGCGCTGTCCCACAATTACCACAGATTTGCTCAGTATGGGAATTGTCAAAAAATAACTGGGGGGGGGGGTTAGACGGTGATTTATGTGCAGTTTGTGTGTGAAATGTAGACTTTACTATGGGATCCTAAAAAAGACTAGGGGGGTCCGGGGTTGACCCCGGGGTTGACCCCCCGGCAATTCTCACACTGGATCATTTGCTACATCAACTTCAAACAAATATCAGTACAGCGAGATAAAGAAATTTTATAGAGGTTTAGCAGTACCTTATATCGCCAGGTTACATATGAAAACACCCGATTCAATGATGATCCATTCCTTAGCTGTTATAATATTATATTATAACGTATTCGAACATTTATATAGCGCCTTTCATAAAACCCAGCGGCGCTTTACTCCCACGCACTTTCTCCGCCGATTTAACATAACCGTGTAATTTCCCCATTCACGCGACTGTAGAAATTTATCAACAGGCTACAGTGGACATCATTTAGATCTGTATATTGTGATACTTGGCGATTTTTCGCATAAAATTAGCAAATATTCATCAACTGTTGGTTGAACGTAATATTTCTAGGCAAGACTAAAGGACTTCCGGTAAAGTCAACTAAAAGTGGAGCAGAACGTAAACAGAGCACATTATTTGCGTAGTTGCCTTGTGGGCTCTGTGCTCCATCATTATCTTAGGGAGTAACAACTGTTGTGTGTCTCCGGGTCTCCCGGTCTCATCCATTAGGCCTACTGGCCGTAGATTTCTTCTCCCTGCTGCGCAAGTTGACCTGGTTGTTCCCCCAACCAGAACAGCCCAGAGGCTTAATTTGCTGTGGTCTTGCATTACTTGATGTTTGTACACCGTATACCGAATCTTCTGCAATTAATCGGTTCAATAAGGAATATAACACAAGACTCTCTTCAATCAAATGTGCGAGGCCGAGAACATGGAATGCAATCCGTATGGAGATTATACGTAGGCCTACGGTCCTTATAGTAGGCCTAGGCCTATACCGGCCTAACCTTCATCTCTTCAAACGTAAAATTACGTGTCTATATTTTACGGGTTTCATGAGTTAAACAAGGACACTTATAAATGCTAATACCGTATGGGCCTACTTGTTCTCTAGGCCCTAATGTAAGCTAATGCTTCTGCCTAATTCGCGGTGATTGCTATGGCCTGGTAAATGTGCATTCATACTGTTGTTAATTGTGCTTTTGCTATCAACATAGCTGTAATCAGTCTTTTTGACGTGCTTTCTGTTGCAGGGCAATCGTCGAAACTATCTTTCCTCCAGCAATGCATTGAAAATATCATTGCCATGGCAATACCGAAGCACCTACTGATCAGATGAACAAATCAGTCATCTTGACATGCTTTCTCTTGCAGGGCAATCGTCGAAACTATCTTTCCTCCAGCAATGCATTGAAAATATCATTGCCATGGCAATACCGAAGCACCTACTGATCAGACGAACAATTCAACATGAGCAATTGGGGTGGAATTAAGTGGAGAATGGCCTGTTCCACACAACAAAGCTGTAATCAATCATCTTGACGTGCTTTCTGTTGCAGGGCAATCGTCGAAACTATCTTTCCTCCAGCAATGCATTGAAAATATCATTGCCATGGCAATACCGAAGCACCTACTGATCAGATGAACAATTCAACATGAGCAATTGGGATGGAATTAAGTGGACAGCTGTAATCAGTCATGTCCAGTTGGTATTACATGTGTATTTTAAAGCCGATTTTTAGATAGAACTGAATGTGAATATGTTTAAATTGTCATCGTTCTCTGCGTTTTAGGTTTTTCTTTGTTTTGAACAAATAAATTTTGAAACCACAAAGGCACAAACGTTATTTGGCCGAATAGAGAAAAATCAATACACATGGTTTATGGAAATCATAAATCAATATTATACTCCAGAGTTTAGTCACTTTAGTGCAATATGCGACTCGCAGTTATGCAGCATAGCGCAGGAGCATATCATTAAATTTATATACATATCATATATATATATATTATTGCATATTATACAGTCTTTGTTACGTGTATATATCGATCCATTATGAATAATATATTATAATGTATATATATAACACCATTATAAATGCATGTAATACTTATATAATATTGTTGTGCACATAATATACACGCTCTTTTTATTACGTAAGTGCATGCATATATACATGCATCCATACATACATAGTACATCCATACATACATATGTATATACATATGTACATACATACATACATACATACATACATACATACATACGCACGCATACATACATACATACATACATACATTGGCCTACAATACATACAGGCACCTGGAGCGTATACCACGCAGACACCTGTAGCTTGCTATCGATGCTTTATTGCCATCTCACCTGCTCCTCCTCCATCTATCATCCTATTTTTCCATCGCAAATTTCCTCCGTCCATATCTGACGTTTGCACTTCTACTGAACACACCGGTCTTCTGCGATTCATCATCCACTCATCTATTCATCCATCTTCTCATCCAACAATCCATCCAACCACCATCCACCTATCCACCGTTGATCCACTCATCCAGCAATCCATCCGTCCTTCGATTCATCCACTTATCCGTCCACATATAGACTCATCAATCTATCTATTTTTAAATCCATCTATCCATTCAGACATCTATCTATTGATCCATCTTGTCGCATATTTATACAGTAGGTCCCTATTGGCAAATAAATCTATTTATTACACTGGCCAACACATAATTTGTTGCCTCAAATGTTAGAAGTGTTTCTGGGTATATTTGACCTGCTGATTCCAGATATGGCACCAGTTTTCTCCCAGCAGGTCTAGTGCATAGATTTAAATCTATGCACTAAGTAAATTTCTGGGCATTTCTTTTAGAATCTTGAAAACCATTTTTCTCAAAAACCTTATGTGATACACAAATTCTGAGAACGCCACTGGATTCAGCGTGCCAACATCTATATAGAACAGCTAAAGTTTTTTAGGAAGCAAAAAAAAGTTAAAATTTGTTGTCCAGTGAAACCTATGCACTAAAAGTAAATTTCTGGGCATTTCTTTTAAAATCTTGCAAACTATTTTTCTCAAAAACCTTACGTGGTAAAAATATTCCGAGAACACCACTGGATTCAGCGTGCCAAAATCTATATAGAACAGCTAAAGTTTTTTAGGAAGCAAAAAAAGTTAAAATTTGTTGTCCAGTGAAACCTATGCACTAAAAGTAAATTTCTGGGCATTTCTTTTAAAATCTTGCAAACTATTTTTCTCAAAACCTTACGTGGTAAAAATATTCCGAGAACACCACTGGATTCAGCGTGCCAAAATCTATATAGAACAGCTAAAGTTTTTTAGGAAGCAAAAAAAGTTAAAATTTGTTGTCCAGTGAAATCTATGCACTAAGTAAATTTCTGGGCATTTCTTTTAAAATCTTGCAAACCATTTTTCTCAAAAACCTTACGTGATACAAAAATTATGAGAACACCACTGGATTCAGCGAGCCAAAATCTATATAGAACAGCTAAAGTTTTTTAGGCAGCAAAAAAAAAGTTAAAATTTGTTGTCCAGTGTTATATATAATATATATAACACATACTTAATGTTATATGTTTATATATACTACGTGTAACATATTAAATATTATATCTAAACACAAAACTCATTTATATATATATACACATAAGCCTATCTATGTGTAAGTGTGGGTGTATGTATATATGTAACGTTCGCGTGCGGGTGTAGTTGCATGGGTCTGACGGTCCCAGCTTCTTTCGCGAGATGGCGCTCGACCAGTACGGACGTCTGGAGGTGGAGGATAGAGCGGCTTCAACGCTGCTCCGATTGTTGTTCACATTAATGACGTCGTGTTGCAAGTGCTGTCGTTGAGATTAGCTGATGAATATTCATGAGATTAATTAGTAACGACGTTAGTCGGCAGAGGCGAGGCGATGTTACAGCGATTACGAAATTAGGCGATCAACGCTTTGCGATGTTGTGACAGGACGGATCTGTTTTTTTTATCGAGGCATTCATTAAAACGATCTGAAGGAGCTGCGTTATTGAATTGAGTTGCGCACAGTAAGTTGTTTTGTACCTTAACTGAAACCGGTGATACGAGAGTAGGGTCATTTGGACGGAAGCGGAAAACCGGTTTCAGTTTGTGGAGTCAGTTTAGGCAGTCGTCATGGATGGGATCAAAGAACCGGTAGGAATTTCTTTCGTTCATCTGTGTTCGTAGTAGTGAAGTTTTTAAGAGGTGTTGCCGTCTGCTATAATAAGGGCCAGTTCTTAAGTGCTTCATATCTGATTTCTAATATCCTAGTTATGCACAGTTGCATAGCGCTTTCGTAAGGCGATCTATAGCACGCGTGAATGGTGTTATATATGAACATGTACATGAATGCACTTTCTGTTACATACACACATACATACAAATGCACTCACACATACATACAAACATGCATGC
Organism: Aporrectodea caliginosa; assembly: GCA_020284085.1. Classification (NCBI taxonomy): domain Eukaryota; kingdom Metazoa; phylum Annelida; class Clitellata; order Crassiclitellata; family Lumbricidae; genus Aporrectodea; species Aporrectodea caliginosa. Next base: position 221,619 of record JACEVL010000990.1, read on the forward strand.
AGAGCTTCTCATTTGAGGCGATCGATCGATCGATCTCCTTGGTCGATCGCCTAGCAAAGCTCTGGTCGATCGGTAAATCGATCGCGCTCGATGAGTTAGAATCCAAGAGGAACCTGGAGTAAGACCATTATTTTATTTATCTAATTTAGCCTACATTAGGCTACTTGTGAAAGTTCAGACTACAGGATCGATACAAGATTGCATATCCACGATCGACGGTTATTACTAGTTTTACGTGTACTCTAGCAGTTAACCTTCAGGGTATACCAAGGTTTTTTGCAACATCGGCTACCAAGAGGTGGGTGGTTACCACCACACCCCCTGGATTTCTGGGTTGGTTTCAAATATCATATCAAGTTCTATAGCAATTGGTTCAGTATTCATTTCTGACAAAAATGGTAGGCCTATATATTTAGTTGTAAAAGTTGTGAATGCACCTCGAAATTACATAATTTTGAACAACCGAACCGGTGATATTAGTGATATTGTGTAATTATTATTCCGCACAACTTATACTTGTTGGATAGACAAATATAAGATTATATGTGTTTTGAAACTGAACAATGTATCCAAGAACATTACAAATATATAATGAGTTATATAACTATAACGAAAATAACACTAAAAAAATTCATCGTTATTTTCGTTAATACACAAAAAAATAAAAAAAATATAATATCGACAAAAATGAGGACGTAAAAATGCGCTACAACTAACAGCATATGTTCGTCTTGGATTTTTTATATGTGAATCAATCCAGTAGTAGTGGCACGGTTTATTGAATTTAACTGTTTTGTAAGCGTTTCTATAGCGATTGCGACCCAGTTTGACTAGCGCAAATTCGCAAACTTAGTAGTCGTAATAATCTTGTAGTCAAAATGTCTTTAAAGATCTTGAGCAACCGCAATTGTGCGTCATCCTGTCTGAAGTCATTTCAAGTACGAATCAGTCACAAATAAAAGTTCGCGTATCGGCAATTCGGCATCGTTGTTGTTATGTGACCCCGTGATATTCTATCCCCCTAAAGCATATCCCTCCGGACGGAATAAACCGATGTAGAGTATTCGGGGGATAAATCATTCTATCCCCCATCGTCATACGCATCACGATAGCCAAGACGAAAATACAGTCAAAATCACCAAAAACGAAGTGAATTAATTTCAGGTCAAACTAAAGATACGCAACATAACAATTTTTATGTGTACAATAAATCCAAACAGTGTGACTTAGAAACGCCAATAATGCAAACTAAACCAGATATATTCCATTTCGCTAAGGGGGTATTAATTTAGGGGATACTCTATTTCGTGACACCGGCTCACAGCCGGTAAAAACACGACTAATCTACTCAATCGTCTCAAGTATCATCACCCACCTACAAACAAAGCAGTCTGCGCTGCAGAAAGTGATAGGAAAGGCGTGGAAGGGAATTCGCGAAGACTATCAAAACCGGTGTCAGTAAAATTATTAAATTAAGAAACTCAATTAACCGTGCCAATGGCTGCTTTTTCAACGTGTTTGGTGATGTTTGCGGACTTTACAACGTCTCCCTTTCTTTCTACTCTAGGTGTCATTACATAGAAATATTTCTATCTGTCGTGTTTTAATAAGTGTTTCAAAAGTGTTGTAATAATGTATCGTAAGCTCGAGATCTGTCGAATTAACAACGACCTCTTTTATAATAATAGCCGCACTGCTGATGCAATATTTTATGCTATACGGGACTGAGGAATAATACGGGCTAGCACGGTCCATGCACGGGGACCATAAAATGGCGTAGGGCCCATTCAAATGGGCATCGGTGGTGAAGGATTTCGCCCAGAGGCGTAGCTAGGGGGGCAGAGGGGTACATGTGTCCCCGGGCGCCAGAGGAAGGGGGCGCCAAAATGAGGGTCAGAATTAATAATTTTAGTCTTGATTTTGATGCTATTTTAACTAATTTATCCCAAATAAATTTATGTTGGCGCCCCAAAACCTCATTAGTTACAAACTAGTTGTCAGACATTATTTTGGCGCCCCATTGAGCACTAAGGGGCACCATGCATATTACACATTACAAACGATAGGCCTATACCTATAATGCAAGATTGTTGTGCTAGTCAGAATCAGAAAAGTCGTTTTCTCATAAAATCATGGATCGGTTTAAGCTCACGTATATCCTTAATGTACTGAAAGTGGCATCTGATTTTATTATATAAACAAATTAGGTATAGTAATTTTCAACTTTCCTGTATGGGAAACTTTTAACCGGCTGGAATGAATAACTGCATTCCTAGAGGGAGGGTGGGGTATGCACTATGCAGTATGCCAAGTTTGCCAACCCTTTTTATTAGAAGCATCTGTCTGAGGGTTAAGGTAGCTATAGGTCTGCCTTGACTCTTGACGCCCATGGCTGCATCCATGATCCCCAGTAAGAAATATTAAACTAGGCATCATGGACACAGGGTGACCGCTGGTTCGGACTGCTGCATCCCAGTGATGTGTATATTTATTGGGCCATGAGGTCAAAATTCCAAACTAACTTTCAATAAGAGGTAGACTGACAGTATCAGTCAGAACTCGAGAGTTTGGCTATCTTGGATTTCAATTCTGCCGCTGTAGTTTTGTTTGAATGCAAATACTTAATCACTGTTTCATAAGAAATAAGTCTGTTAGTTTAGCGATACGTAACATAGTACAATCAACAACCTAGTGTTTAAATATTCTTTATTTTGTCGACAATAGATATGTGTCATGATATTTGTTTGATAAATAAATTCACGTATAGGCCTAATTTAAATTTATTGACTTTCAAAAACACAATGAACAGTCGGTAATTTTAATATTTTATTTCACTAAAATTTAAATTGCCATTCCGTGTATTTGGAAAATGCGAAATAAATAAAACAGGGAGGAACGAGGAGGGGCGGGGCAGAGGCGCCAATTTCATAGTTTGTCCCCGGGCGCAAAATTTCCTAGCTACGCCTCTGATTTCGCCCGATCAATTCATTGAAAACTGAACAGGGTCGAGGCCATGTATACGGTCGCTATATAAAATCGAGTACATTGTAACATTTACATTTACAATTTCAGTGGCTCTCAAAGAGAAAGATATCTAATTGTCCGTGCATAGATAGGACGAGTCTTTATCGTGGATTACGCTTAGTCGATTGATTGGTCAAGGGAATCAGTTCATGAGCCTGAGCAAAGGATGGAAATACCATTCCATTCCGGGAAATGTCCGGTTCGTCAGGCAAGGAAATAAGAGCGAAACTGGAATCTATAGTCTGGAAATTATGAATTAGAGGAGTATCATTCCGATCGAAGATTTACCCTAATAATAATAATAATAATAATAATAATAATAATAATAATAATAATAATAATAATAATAATAATAATAATAATAATAGTAATAATAATAGTAATAATAATAGAAATAATAATAAAAATAATAATAATAAAAATAATCATCATCTTTATTGAAACAATCCGGTTGACAAACCGCAACCGGTTACAGTGTACAGTTATGCAATTGAAACAATTCACAAGAACACAAATGACAGAAGACATAAATCTTAACTACTAACAGAACAGGCAGCCTGCAATACACGGCGCTAATAGCAGCCTACAAAGCGGTGTCACGACAATTCGTCTACCGACATTTCGTCTACGACACTTCGTCTACACTTATTATTTCGTCTACCAACATTTCGTCTACAAAGTTATTTGATATTGTCACTTTAAAGTGGAAGCTAGATTGATGAAAAACCGTTTCCCTAAATGGAAGTGGGATTGATGAAAATATTCCTGTGTTGAAATAGAGGCTGGATTGATCGAAATAATTTTTCCCGTAAATAGAAGCTGGATACCAAGCTAGATGCATGGATGAAACTAAGTTTCCATTCAATAGAAGTTGGATTGATGAAAATAATCTTTTCAGTAATTAGAAGCTGGATTCCTGAGAATATTTAGCACGTTTTAGCGAAAGTATAAGAAAGCGGCCTCTGTTGATTATCCGTAATGGATAAAGATACACTTGTAGACGAAATGTCGTTAGACGAAGTGTCTGTAGACGAAGTGTCGTAGACGAAAAGTCTGTAGACGAGTTGTCGCGGAACCCTACAAAGAATGTCAGCCTACGGATAATGTATCGTAAACAAGTTGAAAAATCGAATGACGTCACAATTACTTATTTGTCCCAATTGAAAGTAATAATGTATCGTAAGCTCTATCGTAAACAACGACCTCTTATATAATAACGGTCTTAAACATGTTGAAGAATGGAATGATGTCACAATGACGTATCTTCCATAAGGTCGAGGACTTTAAATAAATGACGAAATATAATACAACTGTAGGGTATAAGAGCATTTTTATAGCGCATTAATTTTGGGAATTTCGTAAATGACCTGCGACCTAACTCGTTAAAGCGCGCTATAAATTTCATTTTCATTTGTATTGTATTGTAAGTTTTATGTCTACAGATTTTGAAGATAATAGTTTGGGTCCACAGTGTTATAGGCTATCGTTTCGCACTTCAGAAGCTGTGCAAAATTAGCCATAAAATTAAATAAAATGGCATATTTAAAGCAAATCGACGTTACAGCACATATTAATTATGACGTTTAACTCTACATATGCAATTGTTTATTTTATAAAACTAATTATTCGTCGATTTTCTTCGTAGAAACCGCAATGCATTTTGGTAAGTAAAAACGACGTTTTACAATTTTGCCGCTATGAGCGTCAGACTCAATGGACGTTACACAGGAACTATCCAGTCCTGTGTATTCGAGGTCCTTGCCAAAAGAGTTTGTCATAAACTGCGCAAATGTAACGCTTATTAATTGGGAAAAATTCAAACGCATGTAAGGTTCGGTCTCTGGCTGCCTTAAGATGTCTCTAAGACTATACGCAATTTTGCTGTCGTTACCCTCCTTTTATATGCTGTGGATCGACGTTATATAATCCTAAGCATGCAATACGACTAAACTTACTTGCGGGACCGCTGGCGTTGGGTAAAACCACGAAAGTCCCCTTATATATGGACTTTATGTACATATATATTGACGTGCAAGATGGGCTCTGGCGTGGGTTTTAACATCCCGTAACCCAAGACATCTACTAATAACAATAATAAAACGATTTGTATAGCGCCGTACTCAGTCGAGGCCGAAGGAAAGGGCGCTGTACACGAGTTCAATAAATCAGTGACAGTCACATGATTGTTTAAAAGTCTTGAGCTGTCATTTAAATGTCTCCAGAGAGGGGGCAATCTTTACATGGTCTGGAAGACTGCTCAACGCAGAGGGTCCTGCGACAGAGAAGGACCAGTCGTCAAACCTCGTAGAAGACCGAATGTTATTAATTACTTTGAAAGTTACCAAGCACAGTTTGTACAAAGTAATCCGCTGAGGAACACGCAGCCAGTGACACTGAGGCAGACGTCCAACTGGTCAGTTTACCATGACCCGCATTTCTCGTTGAACTGCAATGCTCAATCCACTGACGTCGCTGACTCGAAGAACAGTACTAAGTTCTTACATCTGGACGAAAAGACAATCAATTGCGAGAGGGAGTAGCAATGATTCTGAACAAGAAATGAACAAAGGCAATTATAGGATACCAGTTGATATCACAACGATTAATGTCTGCAAGATGATTTTATGATCAACTTCAGCAGACAATCAGGGCCGGATTAAGACTTCCGGGGGCCCTAACCCAAAACATGGGCGTCCGGAGCGGGTAAGGGAGCATTTGCGGCCCCCGGATTTTGCAAATATTTAAAAAATACTTATCTTGGTTTTTAACAATGAATGCCTATGATTTTTCCACAGTTTCATTTTTTATCCAAACAAGTCAATATAACCTGAAAAACTTAAAATATTTAAAAACATTTAAACTTTTAACAGTTTTGTGTTTGAAACAAACGTTCAGGTATAGCTGAAAACGAATCCCAGAACGCTAACAACTGGCTCCATATCATGTCAAATGCATTGGCGGTTATTGGTATCCGCGCCATAACCCTAATTGCGCCTACTGATGGTGACGTGATAGATTGCTTTCGGCACCCTCGTTAGTCCCCGTCCCAACAATTCCTAACTTTGACCCCCTAAACAGAATTCTTTACCTCCCTAAAAAATCCTGTGGACGCCCGTGATTATGTTCCGTTATACTAAATTTAGGTAATTTCACAATTTTCACCCGCTTTCGCCCGGTCACCGTGTCAACAATGTGTCTATTATGGTCGACACAGAGTGGGAAATATTAGAGTTTCGCTTTGACGTCTGCCGTCGGTCGCAAGGGGCCTCTGTACAGAATGGGAGCGTGAATCTGCAACTAGGGTGAGTATACAGTAGGGGTCTGCGGGTATACCCGTAGCCGCGGGTTTACCCGTACCCGACCCGTACCCGCGGGTCGGGTACGGGTCGGGTAGACATTTTACGGGTCGGGTCGGGTACGGGTAGGAGCATTACGGGTACGGGTATACCCGGTTTTACCCGTAACGAACTGAAGTTTTGGGCTTACATGTAATTGTGAGTCTTGCACCTTCAGAGACTTACTATAACTGGCGGTATCCTGTCTAAGTACTATATCCTTGTGTTGACCTATGTCCGTGCGCCTTCGTGAGCTTGACATTGATTGATTTATAGATGCTCAATTTACAGTTACAAAATAGCTTGTTTCCATTAGCACAATTCGATCATAGGTCCCGACAGCCTGTGTCAGAGGTTGCTGACGCCGAGCTTGGCAGTCCAGCAGCCGTGTTTTCATTAAAGCAGGTTGATGCAGTAACGGTAGATGAGGCTAAGCATAGTTGAAACACCAAGTCTATCACCCCTTTCCTTCTGAGAAATACTGAAACTATTCAATTAGCAGTATTTTAGTGCAAACTGCCGTGTTATGGCTGGCTGCATAAAAGTTATTATTATTATATTTTTAAATCGCCCGAGGTCAGTGTATTTCCCAGGCTCTAAGAAACGATCCGAACAGTTGTGTCGTTCTTCAGTTAACGGTCATCTTCACCGGTAAAATAAAATTATGTAAACGTGCAACGAAAAACAACAGCGTAGAACCGTTGGGTGCAAATTGAAAGAAGCTGAAAGAGGAGTACTGTCTCCTTCGGGTCCCCCGAAACAGGTTATTATTATTATTATTATTATTATTATTATTATTATTATTATTATTATTATTATTATTATTATTATTATTGCTGTGATCATCACTGCGATCGTCAGACTATTATTATTACAACAACATGCCCTGTAAGACCATTGGACTGGTAGGGACTGGGATCATAGGAAGTCCTATTAGGCTAATTACGTGGTGGGTACGGTTCGGGTACGGGTATACCCGCGGGTACGGGTCGGGTTGGGTAGTAATTTCGAGCACGGGTCGGGTACGGGTACGGGTAACGGTCCTGTGTTACGGGTACGGGTCGGGTAGCAAAAATGCTCTACCCGCAGACCTCTAGTATACAGTAAGTAAGAAGTAACTACAACTTTCTAGAGCTAAATTATTTGAAATTATACAAAATTATAGGAATTTGCTACAACAATTTGATTTAATTTCTCCGCATTTTGGGGCTCCCAAAACCTTGCGGGGCCCTAAGCCATGGCTTATCTGGCTTATGCCTTAATCCGGCACTGCAGACAATAATAGGCCTACTCGGGAATTCCCAGACATGACATAATCGTCATTGCGGGAGATTTCAATGCAAAGGTCGGCAGAAAAAGCGATCCACCTCACTCAACGTCATCCGATCGTCTGAATCAATATCGAGCAAATCGAGCGACCTTTCGAGTTCTGGCCATTTTTTATCTGATTTTTGCTAGCTTTCATTTTTTCTGACCTTGAAATGGCCTTGAATGACCCTGAATTTAGTGTCTATATTTTCCCCAGAAGTATAGCTCTCGTCGAGACAAACAGAATAAAAAAAAGTTAATCCAGATCGGGCTCTTCGTTCATTTTGTTGTGATAAAAAGAGTAAATCGACAGCGAAACCAAACCTAGTTGGCATCGATAGGCCAATATCAATTAAAGAAAATGAAGCATTGTAGTCCATGAAGCGAGTACAGGCTTGAGATACTAAAGACTACCGAAGCATTCAGTGCATATTTTAACTGTATAACTCCTGGGACAAAGTGATAGTATTGTGATCAGAGTTATTAAGTGACGTGTGTTATGGATTTTTTCTCATTTGTCTCTTTTTCTCTCATTTGCCTAACTACATTGGAAAATGAAGTTGGAGGAGTTGTTGAAGTTAATTTAAAGCAATCATTGTTTGTTGTTGCTGCATCACTTCCACTGCATCACAGTCTCTCAGCCTGTCACTGACTTATTTATCAGTTATTTTGGTGGTATGGTTGAACAAATTATGTCATATTTTAAAACTTCTCTGAATGACTTAAATAGGATATGTATAAAAATAAAAGCCAAATTTGGTAAAATAAAGTGGATAAAGTGGGCTTCATTTGCAGCAAATGCTCTAAAATGCGTTGTCGGCTGGGGGGAGCTTACGACGCTCCCTCAGACCCCTAGTCGTGGCCGACTTTGTCCCAGCAGTCCAAATCCGTTAAAATATGCACTGGAAGCATTTGTTGAACCACGGAATTATTTCGCTTAGAATGGAATTTCCTCACGGAGGTAACAAAAGCTAGAACAAAGTTGATTGATTGCTATATTGACTATATATAAAGCGCACACCGTGCACCGTAAATTATTCGTAGCTCAAGTTCATTTCTGCATAGGCTTATATAGATGATCTCAACGGATTCAATATTAGGTTAAATTTTCTGCAATTTATTTTTTCCCCAAAAAGTTCAAATCGCTTGCTTTAGGCTGCTTTGATTCTTTGATGAAGCCAGCACGGCCTTGCGATAAAGATTGCTCAAGCATTTGATAAACAAAGGAAGCTAGAATAAAGTTGATTGGTTGGCTATAAATATGATGTGACTGTAGCCGATCTTGCGTTAAGATAAGGTCTCCCTGGGGAGAGTTTATTTCAACGGGGGATGAAATTTTCTCTTACCCGGAGACTTTGTTCTAGACTAAATTCAGCGATTTATTCTGAAAGAGCTCCGCCGGAGGGAGAATCTGTCTCGAAATAGAGTCTCGGGGGAGGGGAAAGAGACTTTTAGGAGGAAATTCTGTCACGGTACACTGACCGTAAATAAATTGTTTCGGCTTAACGACACTTTCATATCGAAGATGATTAGTGTCGGAGGCAGAAAGCAACCTCGTACTCCACGTTTAAATTGCGACCGAGCCACCCGCAGTAAAGATCCGAGAAATTAATCTCTGATAAACCGACCCGACCGGGAAGCGAACCCGGGGAGCCGGCGCGGCGAGCAGGCTACCAGCCCACTCGGCCACTCAGGATCTCTACTGACCGTCGCTTTAAGTGCCTTATATAGTCTAAGTTTAGGGCGCTGTGATAGAAAGTCGACGCCGGCTTGGACGTCTCCCTGTATTGGTTAGATCGAAGGAGAATGGCTGTCCAATCACTCGTAAGAGACGGATTGACTGATGCGCTCATGCTATAAGACATATCGGAAACAACCAGTCTTCTTCCGAGACTGCTTCCGCTGACCCAACAGTGTTTGAATTTATTCTGTTGTTAGATCACGTGACGATCCGATAGTGGGAAGATATACATGTAAGGCTGTATACGGAACTCGGAGTAGGAGCTGTTCGTTTACCAAGAACAGTTCTAGACTTCGGTCGGACCAGAGAAAGACAATTATGTGACGTATTTAATTGAATTTAGAAGGATAAGTCTGCAGAGGGATAAGGACTGATTTTAAGTAATAAGTATAATTGTGGCTAGCTAGAATTCAGTGTTTCAGAAAAACTATTAAACCAATTCAAAGTAAAACCTTTGCTCAACAGGAAGCTAGTGATGTATTCGAGTCCAGCTGAGGAAGCCAATGGACTCATTACAGTTACGAGTCTTACGACTCTTGGCAGGAATTTCGAAATTTACGAAGTTTCGGCATGTTTGACTATGTGAACGAAACCTGTTTTGAGACAAGGCTTGGCCTATAAGACATAGAACATAAGACATTTTTATTGTTCCCCAGAACGAGTACATACAGTGCATGTGTTAATTTATACAGTGAATATGAATAACATCGAAAGGCAAATTATAACAGTCTTTCAATCTATCTCTCTCTACAGCAACTGACTCAAATTTTAATGATATTCCTATCATCTAGAGGTTGCCCATCCGGCGAACGCAGAAGAGGCAAGGTCCGATCCAGCGTTTACAGTGTTGCTTCCCTTATTATGAAAGCGTCCGATCCTGAACCTCCTTTTGATAGAACGAACACTACGAGCGAAGACGAATGACCATTTTACTTGGAAAGCAGGAGGGACAGTGATGTGACTGCCTTTGAGCCTAGAACTATAGGGTTGGAATTTCTCCCGTCCAGACAGAGGCCGCGCCTCGTTTCTTTCAATCTATCTCTCTACAGCAACTGACTCAAAACCTATCAATGTCTGATCAGTCGCCATCGTGTTCATCTAGCTGTGTCGTGCCCGTTTATATTCCCATGTCTGTCTATGCGTGCCTGTATGTGTTTGTGTGTGTGTGTGCCTGTATGTGTTTGTGTGTGTGCCTGTGTGTGTGTGTGGGCCTGTGTGTGTGTGGGCCTGGGTGTGTGTGGGCCTGTGTGTGTGAGTGTGTGTATGTGTGTGTGAGTGTGTGTGTGTATGTATGTGTGTGTGTGTTTGTGTGTGAGCTTGTGTGTCTATGCGTACCTGTATGTGTGTGTGCCTGTGTATGTATGTATGTGTGTGTGTGTGTGTGACACTGTGTGTGTGTGTGTGTGTGTGTGTGTGTGTGTGTGTGTGTGTGGGTCTGTGTGTGTGTGGGTCTGTGTGTGTGTGGGTCTGTGTGTGTGTGGGTCTGTGAGTGTGTGGGTCTGTGAGTGTCCCTGCGAATATTCCTTGCAGATATCGCTGACTGGGCAGCCCTATCTCTGTGCTCGGAGGTTTCCATAAATCGAGCGATATATCGCCGACCATTCGTCCAATGGCAATCCAAACGGAACATCGAGCTCGATGTTTACGACAGATGTCGCTCTTAAAGAGCGTCAGCGCCATCGATTGAAAGTCGTCCGAGCGGCACTAAACGCCCCTCTCCATAGGGGTAGCGGCGGACGGTCGTCTGGGAACCCCTTCGCCAGGGGCAGCCATCCATTCCTAATCAAACGCGAACGAATGAGAAATGCTCTCAAAGGTGTGACGCGCCTCTAATCCATAATCAAAGCACTGAGGCGTCCGGGAAAACCGCACTGTTGGGTGGCATTCATCGTTACGGGAAAACCGCATTGGGCGCCGGTATCACGAAATAGACTGAATAAGGTCCTGACTATCCGGGGTGATGTATGAATTTATTCCCCCGGATGGAATAAACCGGTTTAGAGTATCCGGGGGGATAAACCATTTTATCCCCATCGGTATACGCATCACGATAGCCAAGACGAAAATCCAGTCAGAATCACCAAAAACGAAGTAAATTAATTTCAGGTCGACGTACAAACTAAAGATACGCAGCTTAAAATATTTTATGTGTACAATGAATCCAAACAGTACGACTGAATACACTTAGAAACCGCCAAAAATGCAAACTAAACCGAATACTCCATTTAGCTTAGGGGATACTCATAGTTGTAAAAAACGTTTTTTTCGTTTTTTATTATTTTCAAAAAACGTCGTTTTTTCGTTTTTTATTTCTCGTCTCGTTTTTTTCCGTTTTTTATTTCTTATGCGTAACTTTATTTAGTTATTCACTGTCTGTTACTAATTGTTTAATTTTATTTTGTCTGATGTCCCTTATGTTGTCTCCGTCCTGTCAAGGATTCGTCTAATTTACGTCACCATTTAGTGTCATCAGTTGAGAAATAAACAGCACAGTTCAGGAAATAATAAAGTTATGTTATTTACTGATTAGAATTAAATTGTGTAAACAAGGTTTTTAATTTAAAAATGCATTAAAAGATGTAGCAAAGTCAAATTATTTTCTTTTCCGTTTTTTTCTCGTTTTTTCCGTTTTTTATTTTTTCAATAAAACGACGTTTTTTTCCGTTTTTTATTTTGATTTGACCGTTTTTAACAACTATGGGGATACTCATGTATGGGGATACTCTATTTTGTGACACCGGCTTGAAATAGCTTTTTTCTCAAGTTGTACGTTTACCATGCTTAGTTTCGCTCTTAAAACTTACCCTTATCGTTTTATTTAGCCTACTGACTTCTGAGACCATATTCGTTATAGGAAACCCGATAGGCGCAGAACCACTCAAATGTCTTCCATAGATCACATAGTTCCACTTCCGCCTACCTACAGTTTATTAAAGTCCCGGATGAACTTCAGCAAAGTCTGAAAACCTCGTTCTCACGGTCTGTGCACCGTGTGATAATCCTAGTCTATATATTTCGTGTAATCGTATCGTATCGTAAAATTCGTAATCCCGGATTTCTTCAGCGCCAAGTCACGGGAACAAGTTTATCATAGGTGCTCTGTCAAAACTAACAACAGTATGACGGATATAGTCAAGTTAGGTTCCATATCCACACCAAAATGTGGTCAGACAATGACAGGCACTCGGATATACACGCACAGACGGCGACGGTAGATGGCGTTTGAAATCGGAAGGGCGAGAAAGGTAAGCAAACGATAGAAAGGATCCGGAGATGTGTCGGCGACTTCCCAAGTTTGTCAATCAATCGCTGTTCAATCCGTCGACTCGTCCGATTTTTATCCTAGCGTTAAGCTAACTTGAATAAATAAGACTTTAGATCGTAAATTAATTAAAACGACCAGTACAATCACAACAGTGGGGATTGGTCACAGCATCTGAACAACGCCAGACTGAGTATCTAAATAAACGCCGGACTGTAACTCAACTTTCAACTTAGCACACGACATGCAAACTACCTTCTTGGTTCTCACCACAGAGTGCATTTATGTTCGCCTTATATATAATTCGTTTTCCGTCAAATCAACTGTCTCCGGTTACATCCGAAAACAGCGAGCGAGCGAATTCTGACCCAATAAAAAGCGTATAGGCCCCTATAGACCCCTATCTCAAATTTGCTGTCAAACACTCATCAATCAAAACATACATATAAAGTGCCAACCAATCGCGAACAAAGCAACCACCAGATAACAACGCGACTTTACGTCACTGAAATTTCTCGTCAAAGCGCGGGAAACCCACCACGGCCGCCAGTCAATCAACTGAATATGATATGACGTCATAGAAATGTTCGATACTAACGCGCGCCTACTGAACAGTTGCAAAATTAAGTTCACAGGATGTGACTAAAGATAACCGGCATTAAATGCCGGATAAATTGTCACCATTCTCTCCAACCTAGACAGATAAAACCGAACTTTTCAAATCATTCTGGTTTAAACCGATCCTGAACTATCAGTTCGTTATAGATAAAATGATCCAATCCATTGTACATTCGCATACGCTGTGTTCCACCCGATACCACTGTTGCATTGTTCATCTCGATGACTTACGGCGTCGTTTGGTCGTTCCGCGGCGTTAATAATTACCGTGGAAGTCCACTAATAATTCCAGCTAATAATGAGACTTCCGACCGACGCTTGTGCTTTGTTTTAGCTTCGTGCGTGATTGCGACGTTCTCGTAGGCCTATACATTGAATGTCCGTTTTAAAGATTCATTGGAACGTCTACCGAAACGGTAGACCTCCCTGGGAAAGAGTATCCATGGTTGTGTGTGGTCGCAAAATTGTTTACGGTTTCTAATCAAGGAGCTTTCGTGTCGTAGTCGCTGTTGTCGTCGTTGTCATCATCGTCATCATAGCCGCCGATTGCCATAAGTCGTTTTTGATAGGACCTATTCAGATGTTACTTACGTGCAAGCCAGCAACGATTGATGTTTTAGGCCTATACTTTGCAACGGCTATGTTATAAAAATTGTGAGATCAGATCAATATCATTATTATCAGCAACTTCATCAAACACATGTAGAAACATACAAACACACTGAGTAGGTCATTTAGGTCAGCTAGTTCTGAGGCCAGCAAAGGTCAGTTCAGGTCAGTAAAGGTCAGTTCGAGTTAGTAGCCTAAAGGTCAGTAAACGTGAGGTATAAGTTGACTCAGTTGACATCAGATGAGATTCGGTCAGGTGGAGTAATCTTCTTCTCTCAGCTATATTCCTCTGAGGACTATATTTCTCTGAGGACTATATTCCTCTGAGGACTATATTTCTCTGAGGACTATATTCCTCTGAGGACTATATTTCTCTGAGGACTATATTCCTCTGAGGACGATATTCCTCTGAGGGCGATAGTTCTCTGAGGACCATTAATTGACACTCTGAACGTCTGGACCATTGCAGTTCTAGCATTGCATCCAACAAATGGGTAATTTCATGCGACGCACCCAAAATTTCGAACACCCTTCTGGCGAGCACCCTCTCAGCTGTACGAGAAAGGTTGAACAGACAGAGAATCTCCCCTCCCTTGCCCTCCCCTCCCAAAATGCTCGTCTAACCCTCCACCCCACCCAGCCACAACAACTCCCTCCAGAAAATGATCAGAGAATTTCCCGGTGATCATCGATCACTGACCTGACGGAGAGCTGTGACGTTTAGCAAGGACGAGACATAGAGGAGGCGGCGGCGCTTGTTCTCCGTCCGTGTGCAGCGCCGCCTTGTGACAGCAGACGATGCATCGGACGCCGCCTGACGGTCGACGATGTTTAGGGTAATCGATCAATCGCCCCCGGTCGACAGATGGCGACCGGCTGATAAGGAGTGTCATTGTACCCTTCGGTCATTCTTCTGAACCACCCCCTGTCTTCTAAATATACCCCTTTCCCTCTGTCTGCATATAATATAGGGTGTGTGAAATTGTATTATTATTATTATTATTATTATTATTATTATTATTATTATTATTATTATTATTATTATTATTATTATTATTATTATTATTATTATTATTATTATTATTATTATTATTATCAAGGTGGCCCAAAAATGTCATCATCATCATCATCATCACATCATCATCATCATCATCATCATCATCATCATCATCATCATCATCATCATCATCATCATCATCATCATCATCATCATCATCATTATCATCATCATCGTCGTCGTCGTCATCATCATCATCATCATCATTATCATTATCATTATCATTATCATTATCATTATCATTATCATTATCATTATCATTATTATTATTATTATTAGTAGTAGTAGTAGTAGTAGGAGTAGTACTGTAGTATAATTATTATTGTTATTATTAATATTACTACAATTATTGCCTGCAGTAGACAATAATCTCGAAAGGCATAGTCATCGCAGTAACCATTGTTGTTGATGGTTGCAACAGGAAGTGCTGGAGTCGTCATCAGAGCAGAAGAACTGGAAGGGAATCGTCATTGCTATTCTCGTCATCGGATTAGTCTTATCACTGATTGTTGTCGCCATCATAATCGTCAGTCCAAGTGAGTAACTCACTCAATCAGTCGCTCAATCACTCATTCACTTACTCTCTCATTTGCTCATTCACTCATTTACTCGTGGGGCGCGGTGGTGTAGGGGTATGTTCGGTGCCTTGCAGCCGGAGGGTTGCGGGTTCAAATCCACCTCAAAGCCGCCACGTAGGGACCCTGGGCAAGTCCTTCACTCGCAATTGCTCATGCGCTTCGGCGTGAAACTCCGATTCAGTGTCTGCGCTGCAGTCGGGAGCGCCTCTGAGTAGAAATCTTGAAGGGGCGCTATAACAAGTGATCAGACATACATACATACTCATTTAGTCACTCACTCACTCGTTTGCTCGATAACTATCTCCGTCACTCAGTAGCTCGCTCATGAAATCGCTCAGTCGCACAATCATTCACTTGTTCGTTCACTCATTCACAGATTCACTTTGCTCTCATTTCTTGCTCCCTAACTCGTTTTCCAATTTCTTAATCATAGATCAATTAATTTATCGATCAACGAATCGATCAAATAACCAATCAAACAATTATACAATCAATCATTTAGCCATGAATCATTGATTCAATCAATCAAATAATGATTTAACCAATGAATCATGCAAGCATCCTCATTCAATCACCCTATTCCACTGCTCTCGATAGTCCACCCTCACATCCAACCCTTTACCCTCTCAGTCGTGGCCACAACGTCAGACAAACCATTCGCCTTCGCATTCTCCATGACAACGTTCACCATGACAACACGACGATGCGAATTAATTTTCCATTGCGTTGCTTCTATTCCTCCTGTCGAGCACCGTTCGAAAGCTGGATGTCCGTCTTCCACCAAAAATTGGCCACCTAGCGGATGGAGTAAACGTTCACCTTATATGGGATGCGTGTAGGCCCCTATAGTTTAAATATAGGACAACACCCTTTAGATCAATTTTAAAGACTGTTAAAATATCTTTTCGTAATCTCTTAAATCTTGTGCTGTAAAATCTCCTGTTACATAAAATCGATAAAACTCAGATGGCGCCACTTTTTATGTAACTGATACAAAATATGTACTCTCGGGTTATTTTCTACTATTTTGAGCCGAGACCCACCCACCCCCTAACGAGCAGAAACTCTGTCGGATGTGTATACTGTAGAGATTAAGTCAAACGACATTCGATTTAACTGTGATATATTGCTTTGTTATTGTGCTTAAATCATATTAAAGTCAAGCTAGAGAGCTATCTCATCCAATTTGTAACTCCGCCCTAACTGCTAAATCTCCGCCCATTAGGCCTACGAGTTTCTCTTGAATAGGTGCCATACAGAATTTCGATTTCGAAGACAATTCCACCATTTCTTCCTTCCTTTTATTCCTTCCTTCCTTTTATGCCTCCTTGTTATTCTTTCATTCTTTCTCTCAGTCCTTTTTTTCTTCCTTCCTTTTTCTCTTTCCTTACATTTGTTTCCTTTCCCATCTTTTCATTCCATTTCATTCACCTTTCCGTCCTTCTTTGCCTTTTTTATTTCCTTCTTTCCTTCCTATCTTCCTTTCTTCCTTGGATTCTTTGCCTTTTTCTTTCCTTTCTATCTTCCTTTCTTCCTTGGATTCTTTGCCTTTTTTCTTTCCTTCCTTCCTTCCTATCTTCCTTTCTTCCTTGGATTCTTTCTTTCTTCTTCTTTCCTTCCCTATTTTCTTCCTTCCTTCCTTCCTTCCTTCCTTCCTTCCTTCCTTCCTTCCTTCCTTCCTTCCTTCCTTCCTTCCTTCCTTCCTTCCTTCCTTCCTTCCTTCCTTCCTTCCTTCCTTCCTTCCTTCCTTCATTCCTTCCTTCCATCCTTCTATCCTTCCTTCCTTCCTTCCTTCCTTCCTTCCTTCCTTCCTTCCATCCATCCTTCCTTCCTTTCTTCCTTCCTTCCTTCCTTCTATCCTTCCATCCTTCCTTCCTTCCTTCCTTCCTTCCATCTTTCCTTCCTTCCTTCCTTCCTTTCTTTCTTCCATCCTTCCTTCCTTCCTTCCTTCCATCCATCCGTCCTTCCTTCCTTCCTTCCTTTCCTTCCTTCCTTCCTTCCTTCCTTCCTTCCTTCCTTCCTTCCTTCCTTCCTTCCTTCCTTCCTTCGTTCCTTCCTTCCTTCCTTCCTTCCTTCCTTCCTTCCTTCCTTCCTTCCTTCCTTCCTTCCTTCCTTCCTTCCTTCCTTCCTTCCTTCCTTCCTTCTTTCCTTCCTTCCTTCTTTCCTTCCTTCCTTCCTTCCTTCCTTCCTTCCTTTCTTTCTTCCTTCCTTCCTTCCTTCCTTCCTTCCTTCCTTCCTTCCTTCCTTCACGCCTGTCTTAGGTGCTTTGACTCACTCCTTCGTCCGTTAGTACCGATCGATCGCCTCCAATAGTCTGACCCTCTCGGTGTCGTCCATCCCACTGCATGTCCTCCTAATCATCACTTTACGTCCTCTGCATGCTTAATATCGTTTCCACCCAGACCTCAATGTCGCACACACGCTACCAGGTTTCGTAATTGGAACACCAGTTCAACCTGAAATTCTATGGTTTTGAAGAAAAGACGGATGATGAGACTGGAGAACCGTTCACACTGGACGAAATCTTTAGCGGAGACTTCCGTCCGCGACAGTTCGATGTACACTGGCTTCCAGGTCAGTATTTCGATACTTTGTAATGGTTCTGGGATATTTGTATTTATCCATGAAATTGCATAATCCCTTTGACAACGAACCTCTCATTGTAGCGCTTTTACGAGGTTCTAACACGGTGCTAGATAAATTCCTTCCTTCAAACATACGTACGCACTTAAGTGTCCATCCGCCTGAGACAAATTCCTGCGCCGTCAATAATACGCCAGTGCTGTATTGTGTCCTATAGTATATACATGTGTACCTTTAAGAAGTATTGGGGGACATATGAACGAGCTTGAATGTCCCAATCTAAATATTGATGGACGTACTCTCTTGCCGCATGCATGGGGCGACACGGTGGACTATCGGTTACGCGCTTGATGAATGTACTGTAATGCAAATGCAATTGAACATTTATATAGCGTCCATTACGATCTCTGCGCTAGCCTTTATGAAGTTAAATGTCATCACGCACGAACGAATATATTACATGAATTTACATCAGGAAAACAATCAAGGATAGTATATATCGTGAAATTGCATACTCCTGTTGGCAAGGGTGCGGGTTCGACTCTTTTGAACAACTTTGAGCAAGTTGTTTGATTGCATGTGTCTCCGTTGCAAAGTGGTATAATTTGGTACCGGCTTAAGCAGAGAGGAATCGACAAGATTTCTGATGCTCTACAGCACTGGCCCTGTGTTCATGACATGGGTAGGCCTATTCGTCGATTGCAGGCAACCCAAAGGTTGTGTGATTCACACGGCGTAACTAGAGTCAAAATGAGACCCGGGCAGCAGACCATCTCAACATTAATCGTAATTTTAAGTAGGAATTGGTAGACATAGTTTTTATTAATTCGAGAGTGGCAAGTTAGCAACTATTATAACGTTATTATATTTATGATAATTCATTGACTCTAGCAATCAACGTTTTGCTACCAGATTAAACTATTAACATTGTTACACTGTGGGTATTGCTGGCACAACCCGGGCAGAATTAAATGCAACCCGGGCATTGCCCGTAATTGCCCGGGCGTTGTTACGCAACTGTGTGTGAAGGGAAGGAAATGAGTGCCTCACCTATGTTCCGCATGGAAATGGGAGATTTACGTTTCTTTACTTTACCTATGGATCAACCAGAAAAGTTTATATTAGTTGCTGCGGTTGGTTTTGGCTGCAGATAGAGATGTCTTTCTGTATCGGTCCAGTGAGGACGAACTTCTGGAGATGGACATCGACAGCAATCTCACTCAACTCGTCCTAAGCAACTCCACATTCGTCAGTATACAGCTGTTTGCCTCTGTCTATCTGTCTGTCTGTCTGTCTGTCTGTCTGTCTGTCTGTCTGTCTGTCTGTCTGTCTGTCTGTGTGTCCTGATGTCCGTCCGCATCCATCTGACTCTTTTTGTCTTTTCTGTTTTTTGTCCGTTTTTATCTTCGAGTCTGTAAGTCATATATACTTCGGTCTGTTTGTCTTTTCTGCCTGTCTTTATATTCTTAAGCTTACTGTCTGTCTGTCTTTGTCTGTCTGTCTTTGTCTGCGTGTCATTCTGCTTTTCTATCTACGTGTCTGTCTGTCTGTCTGTCTGTCTGTCCGAGGAGTGATTTTATGATGGTTGTATTGCTTGTAGAGAGAACTGAACACAAATGTCTACTTTCCCTCTCCCGATCACAACTACATTCTTCTCGCCTACGACATCGAAAAGGTCTGTACATTTGTACTCACAGCATAATTATACGACGATTGATCAATAAGTAATGAGAAACACAGTTAAGGAAGTGTACTTTAATATGACTACTTCTCTGCTGAATAGTTTACTTCCTTAGAAAAGCGTATGAAAAATATATTGATCTGTGACGTCGTACTGGGTGCTATATAGGCAACGCGTTGTTTGTTGTCTGCTATATTATGTAAACAATGGATAAAAACGAAAAACGTGGCGCGATTAATATTTGCATATGAAAGGATTGACAGCGCATGTATAATAATCTCGAGATAGATTTAGTTTTAGGTGATGACGCCCCTTCACTGCAGGTTACAATGATTATCTACATAATAATTATGAAACTGCTGAATTCCAGCGGGTCAGACAGTCAACTGAAGATGAGCACCGTTCTGGACGCCCTGATGACACATGTAATGATGATTATGTCCAATCTGTCCACAGAGCTTTTCATTTGAGGCGATCGATCGATCTCCTTGGTCGATCGCCTAGCAACAGGTCTGGTCGATCGGTAAATCGATCGCGCTCGATTGGTTAGACTCCATGAAGAACCTGGAGCCAGACCATTATTTTTTTTCTAATTTACATTAGGCCTGTATACTTGTGAAAGTTCAGATTAGTATCGATACAACATTGCACCGACAAGCAGAGGAGGCTTACTTATCGACGGTTTAAATAATAAGTGTTACGTATACTCTAGCAGTTAAAAAAGCACTTTGACCGCTGAACATACTATGTAAATGTATGAGATAAGGGACGTGTTAACACGTCCCTAGCGGCCAGTGTTGGACAACCGTATATATAATTATGCAGCTATCTCTCTCTATACGATACACAGAATACGCTGTACACAAAAGGTTCCGAGGTCGATCGCGCATCGATCGCCTACTCAATCCAGTGCGATCGATTTTCAAATCGCCTTCTATTTTCAAATGAGAAGCTCTGCCTGTCCAGTTTATGATACTTTCAGATCGGTGGCGACTGAGTATAAGATACATGTATGTAGCCGAGTTACTGAAGTTATCACATGGCGTCACTAGCCACATTATTACCGAACTTGTGGGCTACACTGCTCGAAAGTATGGTCCATGTGGTTAAAGGATCTTTTGGCTGAAGCGCAGGCCAACAATGGTCAACACATCCTTAGAGGGCAGTTTTCAATTTCATTCGATGCACAGCGTGGTTTGAACCGCAGACACAGCCGTGGATGGCACGCGCATTATCACTATGCCATCGCTACCAACGACTCTAATTCTGTCGATGATTGATTAGGATGTGAAGAGTGAAGACCTCTGAAGGAGTTTTTACTCTTTGTTGGTTGATGGCTAATCAGGCGACGAAAGCAGCCAGTCATCTATTATCTACAGTGTCATTGTCATCTTTATCGATCATTACCACCATCAGCATATCATCATCATCTTCATCATTGCCACCATCTCTGTCTTCATCGTCATTAGCATCATCATCATGATAATTATCGTCATCGTCATTGTATTCAATTTCACTGCAGTGCCACTAACGTTATCTTCATCGTCATGGTAATTATCGTCATTGTATTCATCCTCATAATCATGTATTTATCTTCATGTTCATCATTAATATTATCTTCATCATTATATTTTGCTTCGTCTTCGTCTTCATCATCACCATGAGCATAATCTTCATCGCTATAGCTCTCATAATTGTTTTTATTGTCATTAACATCCTCCCCTCCTCTTCCTTCTTCTCCAATTCTCCTTCCGGACCCTTCCTTCTTTTTCTCATCGTCATCGTCATCATCATCATCATCGTAATCATCATAACCATCATAATCATCATCGGTAATAAAAGGTGGTTGGCTGCCTGTTAGATCATCTTCCTATGTAGTGACTTGTAATAGTCTGTGTATAGCTTAGAGCTTCTGCATTTCACCCCAGTGCACTGCGTGGTCGTCGTTGTTCCATAGACCAAAATCACCGTGGGTGCGTTTATCTTCATTCCACGGCTGGTGAAGGTCGTGAATACAGAGCGAGCGATAAAACGTCGCCTCCTATAGCACGCCATCAACCAACTCTTCGCAGCCTCGATATCAGTTATATACGTGCAGTTCCGATGCGTGGGCTGTCCGAATCTGAGGCTCCGCGTCTGATCGAGATCAGCGCCATTACGCCTATTATCGCTCAGGAATTTGCGCATATCTCTGGCGCATCAAAGACGCCGTCACACTGGTCGAGCAAAGACGCCGTCACACTGGTCGAGCAAAGACGCCGTCACACTGATCGAGCGAGCCGAGACAAGCCGACTTTCTCAGCGCTCTTAAAGCGGCGTCACAATTATATAGCCGAGAAAGCCAGCTGCAACCGAGATTCACCAGCTTTCTTAGAGCGTCGTCTCTCTCTAATCAAGCAACGCGAGATAAGCCGGCGTTTGTAAGCGGTCTAATACACAATTTGCTGCTCCAAGATTCCACAAGGCTGTATGCTGTAGCGATGAATAGAGGCGCACATCCCGTGGATAAGCATCGGGCTTATTCCTGCTTCCTTCAGTCTACCCCTCAACAGAAAATCCAGGGGTATAAATACGTCAAGGGGATTTGATGAACCCGTGTTTGAACAATGGGTAATTATAGCGTCTTAGAGGGAAGCCTTATTGGATACGTGTGTCGGAAGCGTTGATGAAATGAACGTCCATGATTGGACAGTCAACCGAAATCCCCAATCGAAAGCACACCATCTTTTTCCTTCGCATAGTTGTTGCCTGCTACTTCTCTGGCAAAAGCGGGTAATCTGTACAAGTTACAGGCTCAAACAGTGTTCTAGCTGTCAGAGGGTTGGAGTTCAACCCCTTGATCTTCCTCTGACCCCGTCAGCTATAAGTAACTGATAAGGTGTTGTGGTCAGGTCTTGACCCAGCTCAGTCGTTTCTTGTGCAGCATACATGCATGACATATTAACAAACATCAGATTTTGAACTGCGTTCCTGTACTGTGGTATAGTCTAAAAAAATTCGCGCCATCTGACTATTTTGACAACTAAAATACTGTTTGTAGGCTACAAATATAAATGTAAATTAAATGGAATTAAAATCAGACAACCCTTTATTGGCAATCAATCATATGCTTGCTTTAAATTCAATTAAAATAATAATTTTGGTGTTAAAACTAGACTTTAAGAATCTGAGCCTATAACGAGTCTATAATGTCATGAGTCCTTCATCGATGAGATGCCGATTTCTTGCCATCTTTCGTAACGATATATGGACGATATTTGAAACTTCCATATGCTTGATTTTATTGACGTTGCTTGCTCTCTGTCTGTCTGTCTCTCCGTATCTCTGTCTGTCTATCTGTGTTGCTGTCTTTTCCACTCTGTCGTTTTTTTTCCTACCCACTTTATCTCTCTGTTGATTTTACTCGCCTCTCCAAATATTTCTCAGCTTTTTTCTTCCTCTGCCTCTATCTATCTCGCTGTATCCCTCTATCTCTGTGGTTATCGCTTTATCTCTGTATCTCTCTCTCCTCTTTGTATCACTGTGTCTTTTCTCTCTGTGTTTTCCGTCCGTCCGTCCGTCCGTCTGTCCGTCTGTCTGTCTGTCTGTCTCTGTCTGTCTGTCTGTCTCTCTCTAACTCTCTCGCTCTCTCTCTCTCTCTCTCTCTCTGGCTCTGTCTTTCTGTCTCTCTCTGTGTGTCCTTCTGTCTGTCTGTCTGTCTCTCTCTGCGTCTCTGTCTCTGTATGTTTGTCTGTCTCTTCCCCCCCCCCCATCTCTTGTTGAATTTGCCCAGTAAAGCGTCGACTGCGAGATGATTGCGAGTCTTTGGAAGAGAAACGACCTCTGGCGATCGTCGTCCGATGCAGAAAATGCGCATCATAAATAGTCCATACACCGACGACAACTCTTGCGAACGGCCAGAGGCTATATATCACCAAGAGTACCACACGACTATCTGGATGGGCTTCCTCTGCCTTTGAAATCGACCACAGATATGCGATAAGAGCCAGTATCCAAGGCCTTCCGTGGATTTAGTAAGTAAGTAAGTATGCCGTAAATAAGGACCGGCATCCATGTGAGGCAGCTATTGCGGACGCCATTGTAATCCAGCACTGGACTATTTATTGCTCCTGTATTTTCCAGTGTCTTGTGTATAGGGCTATATGAATAAGCGCTCGTGAATAAACTGTGTCCTTCGCTTTCAAGTGGCGCTTTAGAACTTTGGGGCTTACGATTTTTACGATTAAGTTATGGCAAGGATTCTTTTTATCTTGTCGTTCCTTTGGCCGAACCTTATTTTCAGTAGCCTAGCTGGTCCCACGATTTGGAATTCTCTCTGTATTCTATTACTGGTTCAGTGGGTCCATCGTTATAGCTATGCCTCTGCATGCCCAAATATAATATAGCAGCAGGGCCATCATGGATTCATGTTACCATACGATATAGGAAACAGACGGGTCTCGTAAGAAGTATTGTATTGTATTGTATCTATCAATGTATATAGCGCCTCTCGCAGTGCACACCAATCAGAGGCGCTCCCAGTGCGATAGACCCATGCAGAGAAAAGAAAGAGGTCTTCAGACAACAAAAAGAGGCACTGTGTATGTGTATGGGTATTTTTGATGGCAGGGACGCTAACATCTTAACATTTTACTCTGCTTATGGTTCGGAATTTTGCTGGGCTTCAAAGTGCATCTCAAGCCATGAGCACCTGCATACATTTTTGTAAGGGGGCAGACCGTGTAATACAAAAGCAAACGCATAAGGGAAAACAAAACATGTGAGCACTTTTCAAAAAGAAACAAGAAGGTATGGGTTGTAAGATTAGGACGATACCAATAAAAAAAATTAAAGATGCTGATAAAGGTAATGATGATCATTATCATGATCATGATCATAAAGATGATCTTGATGATGTTCATGATGAGAAGCAACGTATAGTTCCGATGTACATTGCATATAAGCTGTATGAACCGAATTAAGCCGCTCCAGAACGAAACCTTAGTCAGGTCAATATCCGAAAGAAAGTCCATTGAAACAAAAAGGCAGCCTGAGGCAGCGATTGCCTAACTTGTAATTCTGCTTATGAATTTCTGAGCCAAATGCGTAGGAAAACTGGGGATAAAGAATTATTTCGAAAGCCAAGCTAAATCAATAGGAGATCAAAATAAACCTCAGCAACAAAATCTATTATCTAGCCACTTTTAGCGCTCTCGTGAGGTTCTGCACAATGTGCAGGACACATAAGAACTTGCATGCATATTGGCCTAACTTTAAAAAAAATTAATTTTAATCTATATGAAATCTTTCTTGAGTCTATCTGTAACAAAATTTAGTTGTAAATTTAAAGAAGTTTTTTTTATAACATTCAGCATTGTTATTACTCAAGGCTACAAACTTTCGGTAGCCGATTTGCAAAATAATCATATATACAGCATCAAGCTGACATGTAAGCATCGCTCTTGACAGAAGTTGCCTCGAAAGAAGCCGGTTCCTCCTCTTCCCTTATACCCGTCTGTCATGCAGACGGGTATAAGGGAACACCATCTAAACACCATCCACCGTCTGACCATCCCTCTTGACCCTTGGATTTTGACATGCATGGAGAGTAGTCTGACCTGTTTTTCTAATGATAATATTTAACTCTTTCTCTGTTTGTTGCAACTGGCTGCGGTCAGTCAACCTGCCAGAAAATACAAACAAAACACACACACACACACACACACACACACACACACATATATATATATATATATATATATATATATATATATATATATAATTGCCTACTGATTTTGCTTTGAATGTGCGTCTATGAATAAACTGGTTCACACGACTTAACTGTTATTGGCGCTGAAGAAATCACGAGATAACGATTACAATATACAGGATGCTGTTTGGTTGTTATAGGTCAGAGAGAAATCATTCCGTGCCAGGTACAAGATTTACAATCGTCAAGCCAAAAGCCACAAGACGTATGTAATAACCGCCCACAAGGCCTTTGTGTGCGACGTCATCGTTGGTCGAATTGCACATTTTCGTCGTCATCATCGTCATCATCATCGTCGTCGTCGTTAGCTCGCTAGGCGTCGTCGTCATCATCAATCAACGTCAGTATCGTCGTCATCTATATTATCGTCATCAATCATCATTTGAGCTGGACTGCCGGATGGAAGTAGGGAGGTGGAGTATATAATGCAAAGTACATAAAGCGCCATTGTGCCTAAGGAAAAGATAAGCACCATCGAGATAATAATATACGATCGACGAATGACTCGGAATGAGGCATAAATAAAACATTGCCCCGAGAATTCAATTCAACAAATAAAATCTCTTCATCTCGAGTCTAACTGCACCATTCTACCATCTGATGTCGTTCGTGACCTCGGTGTTCTGCTAGACAGCAGCCTAAACATGACTCAACACATCTCTTCCGTCGCCAAAGCATGCTATTTTCACCTTCGCCGAATCCGACAAGTGAAACGCTGCCTCGACGAAACCTGCCTTCGTATCCTCGTCCAAGCTCTCGTCATCTCTCGCCTCGACTACTGCAACTCTGTCCTATCCGGACTTCCTTCATCGACACTGCAACCCTTAACCTCAGTTCTACACACCGCCGCTCGCCTAATAAAAGATCTTGGTCCAAGAGATCACATCACGTCTACACTGCAACAACTTCACTGGCTTCCCATCAGCGCCCGTATCGCCTTCAAAATCTGCCTCCTCATGTATCACATTCACTCTGGAACCTCTCCCTCATACATGGCATCCATGGTCACGCCATGTTCACTTTTCAATACTAGAGGACTCCGATCGTCGACGAGAGGGGATTTCACCGTACTTCGCACAAACCGGAAGTTTGGAAACCGTGCTTTCTCTATCTCAGGACCCTTTGAATGGAACCGTCTTCCACCTTCAGTTCGACAGTGCATATCTGTTGCACAGTTTAAAACAAAATTAAAAACTTATCTGTTTACCTTGCACTATGACTAAGAATGTAGCGAAACGCGCTCTCGTGCAAGACTTGTCTTGTTAAAGCGCGCTATAAATTTTCATTTGTATTGTATTGTATTGATTAGAGCGACCTTCCAATGACGAACTGACACCGTTGTAAAATATTTAACGCCGCTTCTATCATAATTCAATGTGTTCGCTTCATTTCGAGAAGAATTAGATTTGGAGATGTCCTCCCCTAACAAAAATTGTGTCCTTCATGTGCAACAGAATTGGTGCCATCGATTGCGAATTTCATGAGGAAATTTCATATGGGGAAATCTAGATATTCCAGTGATCAACTGCATACAAAATGGCCGTCATTGATTATAAATTTTCTACCTTAAATTGAACATTTGAAGATTTCCTTGAGAAAAGAGTGTCATTTGGAAGACTCTTTATTTCAATATAGGGCCTAACCACCATAATTACGAAATGGCTGTCTTTAAACTCATAAATTCTTACTTGTGCACAGAATTGTCTGGTATAAAACACAATAGCCTAAAAAATGTCGTTAGCTATGTCTGGCTGCAAGCCACTACGATTGTGTTTCATTGTCAAATGCGAGGTGTCTCAATAAGACCTTTCTATAGCCACTGAATACCATCGATTGCTGTTTTTGCATTATCACAATGACGCCATAGAATTCCTTAAATTCTGTAAGAATACATTGGACATCTAATATTTGACCATATGTGACCACAGGCGACTTGTCAACTTCCCGCAAGGCGAATCCTTGGGAAACCGGAAACTGGATCTCGTCACGTGGTCACCAAACAGCCAATCACTAGTAAGTCGCTCTCCGACATTGTCTGTCTTGCCAGATCATGTTAATTTAGCGCCCTTAGAAGGGTCCTCAAGGGCGCTATGTAACTGCCAGATAAATACATACACTATACATACCTGCATGTATACATTCATGCAACATACATAGCCTACATACATACATACATACACATACATACACAATTACACATACTCACATACATTCATACACACATAATGATATACACATACATAAATACATACATACACACATACATTCATACATTCATACATCAATACATACATGACATTGTAGCGGCGCATGATGGAAGTAGACTTCGCTTGTTCGAGAGGTGCAGGGGTCGTTTTGGTTCTCCACCAGTTCGAGCCACCGCGCTGGATCCCGATATCCCCTCTACCTCAAGGGCTACCATTTATATAGCTCTATTGAGAACCTTCCTACACTACATACCTTTATCTGACGCCAGTCAGTCTGTCTGCACGCGCATCTGCCAACTCTCCACGCTCAGACTGAAGACCCTCTGAAGACTGGCCACTTACTGGCAATGTAATTACAATGACCAGTCCAGATGGGATCGGAATGCAGCTTATATAGGCCTACCACTACATACAAACATACATACATACATACATACATACATACATACATACATACATACATACATACATACATACATACATACATACATACATACATACATGTATGTATGTATGTATGTATGAGCACTTGTTATAGCGCCCCTTCAAGATTCTACTCAGAGGCGCTCCCGACTACAGCGCGGACACTGAATCGGAGTTTCACGCCGAAACGCATGAGCAATTGCGGAGTGAAGGACTTGCCCAGGGTCCCTACGCGGCGGCTTTTGAGGTGGATTCGAACCCGCAACCCTCCGGCTGCAAGGTACCGAACATACCCCTACACCACCGCGCCCCACGACATATATTTATATACCTAAACAATCTTATATACATACATGTATATAAATGTACTCTAGACATGATTCATCGGATGCGAGTAATTTGATATGAATCATTGTAAATGAATCAATTGATATGAATCATTTTGTATGATTCATATGATGTGATTCACCTGATGTGGTTGATCTGATGTGATTCACCTGATGTGGTTGATCTGATGTGATTCACCTGATGTGGTTGATCTGATGTGATTCACCTGATGTGGTTGATCTGATGTGATTCACCTGATGTGGTTGATCTGATGCGATTCATCTGGTGTGGTTGCAGTCCTTTGTCTTTGAGCATCGGTTCTATCTCCAGTCCGATCCGTTCTCGACTCCGCTAGAGGTCGTCCAAGGAGCCGACGATGATTCGTCGCGCATCTACTACGGCATGGCTAATCCCCTCTACGAAGGCACGTATAGGCTACGCTAATGCTATCTCTTGGACGGACGGACGGACGGACGGACGGAGGGAAGAGAGAAAGGAAGAGAGACAGAGACAGACAGAGACAGACAGACACACACCACACACACACGCACACATACACACACATACACACATACACATACACACACATACACACATACACACACATACACTGTGCGAGATGAAAGACGTGAAGAATGGAGGAGGGATTTACACGATGGTCGGAGAGGGATCGATGGAGGACCTACGATCGAGGGAGTGATTGATTGATTAACTGATTGGATGGATTAATTGATTGATAGACTATGAATGGATGAGTTGATTGATTTATTGATTGATTGACCGACTGACCTAGCGACTGATCCATCGAGTAACTTGATGGACGGACGGATGGGTGGATGGGTTGGTTGGTTGGTGGATGAATGGATGTACGAAGTGAAGGGAATCGATGAATGGAGGAACAAGCAGACGGGAAAGGATGTGCAAACGGAACGGCTGATTGACTGACTGACCACTTCGGTCTGCTTCAATAAGAGACCCATGGAAGCTCGCACATAGGGGCAAGAGGGGACACTTGTCCCCCCTCCTCTGGAAAATTGATACCTATTTTTAACTCTACTTTTTAGTGTTTAACTAATTTCTTCGCACTGAAGCACTAATTTAAAACAATATCCAAACAAAATTTGTTTCTTCGTACATCCATTCTATGAAAAATACCCATGCATGTTCTTACTTTCCTGTTTTGTATTTTCAAGATCTTGCTAAAAATTAAACCGTGACCTTTGTGTTTTGCCCCTCCTGCAAACATATCTGTGGGCGCCCATGAAGAGACCAATGTGTTCATTGCAGAGGAAATCCTGGGCAGTAGCGTTGGTCACTGGTGGTCAGTGGAGGCAACCTATGTCTGTTATCTGGTGATTGACGATTCCAATCTACCTGTGCACAGGTTTCCGTTCTACGGAGATGCCCAGCTCACCGATCCAATCATTATCGAGTCGCCATATGCAAAGGTAAACATAATCTAAAGGTCTTCTAAAGCGCGTAGTAGGTATAGCCTATACATATAGGTTGCAATAATTATTTGTTCTGCTCCACTGGGGTCGTCTCCTTGTGAAGTCAGTTAGGAATAGGCCTACGTTGTGGTACACCTATAAACTTAGACCCGTAGGCCTGTTTGTTACATCTTTCTTTGTCTGCCTATATTATGTAATCCATCGCCTATTATATGCCTATTTCTGCGTGTCTTTAATCATTATTAACTTACACTTTAGAAATCGTCATATAATAATTATAATACCTCTATATTATATCTCTTGCTGCATATCTGTCTGTCTATCTGTCTCTCTCTCTGTCTTTGTCTCTCTCTCCTCTCTGTCTGTCTGTCTCTTTCTGTCTCTATCTCTGTTTGTCTCTGTCTATCTCTGTCTGTCTGTCTTTGTATCTCTGTCTCTGTCTTTGTCTCCTTCTCTCTCTGTCTCCCTCTCTCTGTCTCTCTGTCTCTCTCTCTGGCTCTCTGTCTCCAAGTCTCTGTCTCTGTCTGTCTGTCTTTCTGTCTTTGTTTCAATGTCCGTCTTTTTTCTATCGCTGAGAATTTCGACGATTTACATTACATAATCATACAAGAATAGATCATATTTTTGATTTCTTTTCTAAAGGCTGGTGCCACTGGTAGAGGTCATCTGTCGACTGTGAAGGTCTTTGTAGCCAGAGCGTCAGATCCTTCATCCTCTGCCAACGTCCAACTTCAGGCGCCAGATCAATTCAAGGAAATGTAAACTTTTACGGACTTGTTTTCTTTATTCAACGTCTTCTTTTTTATTTCATAAGGCGATCGTAATCGTAGGCCAAATGGCCCAAATCTCGAGATTTTACAAAGAAAGACAACAAGTCTCGGGAACACAGGCATTTGAGCAAAACAGCAATGGCTATAGAATGATAAGATCAGGTGTGATTTAAACTAGGTCAGTAGGCTGAGGCTGAGCTCTCCAAGGTTCAGCCAGCAGCTGAACAGACACTTAACATAAAATCGCCTTGACACTGCTTGATTGATTGTAACAATCTACGTCTACGACAACTTGGTTATTCAGAATAAATGAACACTGATATAATTGATCATCTAAAAGTTGATTACGTGCAAATTGCATTTGTGATCGCAAAGATGTAGGCATATATGGGGAGGGGTTTAGGATAGCCTAATGGTAACACTTTGGCGCGTAGAAGCAACGGACCCGGTATCGCTTCCCGGTACCCTCCCTAAGGTCGACTCGGCCTTTTCATTCGCTACGTGGCGTTGAAAATGAGCAGTAGGACGTGATGGACGCCTTGCATGGCTACCAAGCAGTTAAATTCGACTCCTGTAATAACTTGTGATCATCCTATGAATTGTAATCATCCTGCGTACTTGTCAGTTTGCGACATTTAACGAAGATTATTATAGGTTAGCGCTTTTTAAAAAGAAAATCCTCAGAGGCTTTCCATACCAAACAACAGTAGGCTAATAGTAGCCTAGGCCTAACAATAATAATAATATGGTCACAGCTGTGTCGTATCATGGTGCAAGGGTCAAAATAAATATTTCTCGTAAATATGGACGTAATCCGACGTACGAAAAATGCGGTATTATACTTGCATTCATTTATTATTGTGAACGAGTAGGCCTAAGTTATGCGTTACTCGTGAATGACACGTACGGTCGTGTAAATTATAGGCCTACTAGCCTATAGGCGCTCTCGAATGATTCACAGTTTAACGAGAATTTTTGACATCAAAGGTCTGACGTCGGCCAGATTATTTTGAACAGTTCTCATCGTTCTTTTGGCATAATACAGCCATTGCAATGCCTTCTAGATGCTGTCAGTATCTTGAAGGCAATGATAGCGTACTAGACCTACAGCTCATTAAATTAGAATTGGGACACGCGATTGCATGGCGTCTTAACCTGTAGAACCTGTAGAAACATCTGTTCTGCCCCTCTGATCCTCTGGAGAACGGACTCGGACCACCTTCGGACTACTCTTTTGGACAACCCCTCTGACTAGCCGCAACGCTCGTGAATAAGCTGTTGCCCTGCGCTTGGCTTTTGAGTGGCGCTTTAGAAGTTTGGAGATTAGGCCTACTATTACGAACTTCTAAGTAATCCGTGGTCTTTAATTTTGCATAGCGATCACTACATCACTAACGTTGCATGGGCCGACGACCAACATGTTGCCATCGCTTGGCTGAATCGCGTCCAAAATGTCTCGATCATCGTTTTCTGCGAAGCCGAAACGGGTCAATGTCGAGAGGTCAGCATAACCCTTACAGCCATAATTGCAGATTTCACTATTATTATAGCAATACTCACTAGGCTAAATAAATGTCTTTTCAGAAACTTCGCACTCAACTCTAGTTAGGCCTAAGCTGCTTGTCGACGGTAGGTTTGGGGTGCACGTGTTTAAGGTTCGATCGACAAATATTAACCTAGCAGTGGATAGTCATATAGGCCTAGGCCTATAGAGTTGCTGGAAAGTATATTATAAAAAGGCAATGAGAAATTGGAAAGTTAAAAGTGGTTAGGCCTATCAGATGATGATACCCAGGGACTCGTCTATGGTCTGCTGTAGGCCTACAGGCTCTCTCCTTAGCGGAGAAAATGCCTCAGCGTCTGGATGTCGTTCATGAATCCCGGGAATACCCAGTGCACCTGGTGGTCGTGGGTTCATTGGTAAAATCAGTCTGTATAATTTACATTATG
Source organism: Aporrectodea caliginosa (assembly GCA_020284085.1). Lineage (NCBI taxonomy): Eukaryota > Metazoa > Annelida > Clitellata > Crassiclitellata > Lumbricidae > Aporrectodea > Aporrectodea caliginosa. Next base: position 254,292 of record JACEVL010000990.1, read on the forward strand.
TTCTCGATCAGAATATCCTTTATCTGTTACGGTGCGTGCTTTGGGTGTGACCTCAGGGTGAGAATTGCTGGGAGGGCGTTGGGGTTCACCCCTGGTTTTTCTTAGGATCCCATAAGTAAAGTTTACATTTCACACAAAAACTGCACATAAATCAACGTCTAACCCCCCCCCCTCCCGTTATTTTTTTACAATTCTCATACTGTGACCTTACTAACCCTTAGAGTAGAACAATAATTTACTTTCTCAGAGCATGTAGGAGGAGCATGTTAGACGTGCTTTTAGGCCTAGATTGGCACAATAGTCCATTTGCTTAAAACTTAAGCCGCCACTACCCTCATTTCATGCATTTCTACATCGACGTGTCACGTATGTTACGTATACGTCGATGCATTTCTAGGCAAGGACCTATAATTATACAATATAGATTCCTTGCTTTCTAGGCAAGGACCTATAGGCTATTATACACAGGACTGGAAAGTCCTTATGTAACGTCATTTTACTAGTTTTTTGGCGATAGTCGGGGTCACGAAATTTTCACATCTTGTTTTCATAATAAATGCATTCAATTGATGATATTCTATATAGGCAGATTGACGAATAATTATGTTTGCAAAATAAAATATTGCCGGTGGTGATTTAAAGCATCATATTTAACATTAGAAACAAAATTTGAAGTGGGGCGACATCTATGTTTAAGAGTGAAACGATGCACACATTATTTTCACGAGTACCATTCCTCTACTTGATTTCTAGGCTGAAGGGTTGATTATGGCAACGCTATGCAAGTATGCATGCAAGGCTATCTCTCTCACATTAGCCAACTAAAATCTATCTTAGATGCTGTAACCCGTCTTATTGGAGGTATACCTAGGTTTAGGCATATTATCAAGTTTCATGCAAGAGGAATTTCACTGGTTGCCGATGGACAAACGCGTAGAGTTTACGATCTTAATGCAGCATATGCGTTATTGCCTTGCGGGGATGTGGTCCTGCTTATTATAGGCTATAAGTTTAGCTTCCTGCGACATGTGTTCCTTGGTGTGTTTACCTCAATTCCGTAAGCGCTTGTAAACCATTTTTTGTGATAATTTTTTTCCGTCTTTAGGCTGATGAGTTCGTCTTGAAGAGGTGCTATATAAATCTATAATTACGATTACAGTCAAACACGTGCTTGCCTTAGAATCAAACATGTGCTTGCCTTAGAATCAAACATATGCTTGCCGTAGGGTCAAACATATGCTTGCCTCACTTGCATCTTGTGCCACTGGAAACCTCTGGATCTGTTTCTGTATCTTTGATTAGGTGATTAACACTTTAACCACGAGCTGTTGCATAGGTTTGAAGGTTTCCCAGTCACTTTGAGTACACTCTCTTTGTTACAGTGTTAAATCTGTTGTGTTGTGTTCAGTTTGAGTAACTTTTGTATATTTTTCACTGCAGAGTTTGGTTGAAACTGCTCAAGATGGCCGAAGTTGGTTGAACCCATTGGTAAGGTCGCTTATGCCGTTAAGCTTAAATTATGAAAATAATGGTGCCCTAAAGAAAACTGAGAACACAGTGTAGAGATGATAAGCTGATGTTTGAGGTGATGATAATGATAATATTAATGATGTGGTCATGGCAAAGATGATGGTGATAAGGAGGTGGGGAAGAGGGTAAAGTTTAGATGTAGGATCTTAAAATTTACAGAAACTTTGTAAAGGTTTGATAGAAATATTTTGTGGATCAAAAATTTGTTATAAACTCTAATTTAAAAAATTAACCCACTATAAAATGTTTATTGAAAATGTTTTTCATAATTTAAAATAATTACCCACCCTAAGCAGTTTGAGCACTGTGAATTGGTTTTATTTTAAAACTTAACCTGCTGTAAAAATATTTTTAATGGATTTTTTCATTTGATGCTGTTATACATTTGTTTTCAGCCAGTGATCCGATTCATCAATAACGAACACACATTTGTAACTTTTCTGTCGAAGAGAGATGGAACTTCAGGTTTCTGGAAGCACTTGGCGCTTGTTTCAATTGCTGTAGGTTGTTATGGCATTGATTCCTCTGTCTGCCTGTCTGGCTGTATGTCTGGCTGTTTGTCTGTCTGTCTAATGTCTGTCTGTTTGGCTGGTTGTCATTCTGGCTGTCTGTCTGTCTGTGTGTGTGTGTGTGTGTGTGTGTGTGTGTGTGTGTGTGTGTGTGTGTGTGTGTGTGTGTGTGTGTGTGTGTGTGCGTGTGCGTGAGTGTGTGTGTGTCTATATACGTGTGTTTATCTGTGTGTGTGTATTTATTTGTCTATTATATACGTATCAGAGAGGCTTTTTGTGAACAAATGTTTTGTATATATAATGAGCACAGGTGTTCTTTAGGTTGATATATATAATGTGTATCGATTGTTAAGCTGTTTTAGTCTTAGGCCTTAGTTGCGCTGTCGGCTCGTGGGCGCTTGGCCTAAAGTAGCCTAAACATTGGCTGACGGTAGATTGTTTTACACGTGCAGTTAGCGCGCCAAACTTAGAAACTGCTGATGACAGTGAATTTGAACAATACAGTGTAGTACAGTTGTTTTAAGGCAAGAGTGTAGTTGGTTGTTATTAAACTGTGTTTGAAGAAAGAAAGAAACATTCAAAGAACTGTGTCAATTTAATTCTTTAAACAGTTAGAAGACGTTGAGCAATTTATATGTAGAGATAGGGAAAGTTCTTGAGGTAAGGTCACAAAACTAAGAAAGGAAGAAAGAGTTGGTGACATATTGCGTGACAGTGGATTCGAAACAACGTCTGGGATTCGAAACAACGTCTGGAGATTCGAAACAACGCCTGGGATTCGAAAAACGTCTGGGATTCGAAACAACGTCGACTGGTGAATACGCATTCCAAATCATTGGTAAATTGATCGACAACGAAAGCCTCAACGACAAAGGTATAAAAGTTGGTTGTTATCAAACAAAGAACAATCCCCAATACTTCAAACACAAAAGAAAACTCGTGTTTTCCAGAAAGGACAGCACTGAAGTAAAGAAGTAAGATGGAGAAATTAAGTGTCAAAAACAAGCAGAACTGAAGAAGATGTCTTCTGAAAGATTAAAACAGCGCTTGTTAAAGGCTGGTTTTGAAGAAGAGAAACTGGAAGATATGTCACGTGAAGACATGTTAGAAGCGCT
>JACEVL010000991.1:0-102031 GCA_020284085.1 Aporrectodea caliginosa
TTGAGACCCGGTTGACGTCTGGATTCTCTAGCGCAGGTGAAGGAGAAGTAGTGGCAACACAGTTGTGCAATGCAGTCAAGAAAAAGGCTATCCAAGCAGGTTACGATGAAAAGGTTCAGTTCATTAAAGATATGTCGTGGACCACGAACAGTGAAAAGGTGAGATTATGCTACTTTGAGGAACTGGCTGAAGAGGTTCAAGTAGGAAAAAAGAAAAGAGCTTTGCGCCACTTCCAAAATCCAAAGGCTGAAATTCAGAATTGGTACAAACTACGAATTGACTCTTGTGATGCAAATGATAGAGTTATGAACATTTACGACTATACTCTGAAAACGGAATTAAATCGTTTGGTACAGAAAATTTCAAACTCCACTACAGAAGCCGAAATCAGAAAAATTGTTGAAGAACACATTAATGCCGGCGATGATCAGTACTATAGCAAACTTGATCCAAAAGATTATGATTTTGATTCATTCAAAGAGAGTATAGAATGCAAATTAAAGTCTAATTGCGAAATAGATGATAGAGAAAATATTGTGTTTCCATTAGCTTCTGACGACTCGGAGATGATAGGCAGATTGGGATGCACTGAGCATTGCTACTGGTGTGGAGCTTTATGCTGGGGATCTCGTGATCATCAGTTGGAGAAAGATAAGTGCCCCGAAATGGAAAAACATCACTCATGTCATCAGCCATCGGGACTCAAAGGTATAAAACACAGAAGCACAGGGAAGCTGCTTAGTACAGCATGTCACAACATGACTGATGACTGGCGTGTTTGGTTTGGAGAATATTACGACGGCGAAGGCATGCTTTGGTCAGAGGCTAAACAAAACCATTTTAAAGACTGGAAATTTGACGCACATTGCATAACAAAATTTGACGAATTGATGCGATGGTTTTTTCAAGAACTACATCAAGATATAGCTAGGAGTAGGCCTAGGCAGCAGGTGTTTCCAGCTGACGAGAAAGATCTCGAAGAAAATAAATGCAAGAATTTGAAACTTTCTGACATCCTGAACGTTGTGCGAAATAAAATTTATTAACGTTTACAGTATCGAGAAGACATCTTTAGTAGTCTTTGTGATTGAAAATCTATTGACTGCAATAGAATTTAATTGTCCGCATATGAAGTAGGCCCTACATCAATGCCTAGCCAGCCTTTGGTAAGCTTAACTATTTGTGATCAACCTGCTACATTTAATAGTCAAAAATTACCTTTTCGTGTTTATCTATCTGTATGCCTTGTGTCCTCTAAGCTGCGCTCCTGTGCGTCCATTCATAATTTTTTTATGTAAATGTCCACAAATAATTTTATGCCCAGAGTATACATTTATTGAAGCAGCACTTAACGTCCTGATAAAGCGCTACAAGATAAATTTGTGCCTAACTTACTTACTTACTTATTAACTTACCGTTTGTAATATCCTAACATTTGTTCACGACTAGTTTCGGTTCAGGATTAATTTGGAATATAAATTTAACCGCATAATTTCAAAAATAATATTTTATTATAAATCATGCAAAGAGAAAAGATTTTGGTTGGGACAACCTACTTAGACTGGCCAATACCGCTAATCCGCATACTTTACACAACCTGCACGTTTATGATGTTGCCTATAATTAACTACCACAATAATTGTGGTAGTGACATCCTGACAATTATTGTCGAGCCTGGTTATCGCCCGCACTTTTTTGCGCAAAAGCCGAACAATTTGGGTTACGAAAAACAGTGAATGAAGATAAGGCGGCGTCGAAGGGCACCGCCATTGTAAGCCGAGGCTATGAAAGTGTAGTCGCTAAGACATTGATTATGAGTGAAAATTGTTTATAGCTACAGAACAATTATATATTTTGCTACTGTTTAGGAATTTAATCATGCTTAGATACTGTATGGTTGTTTGTTTTACATGACATTAAATACGGTACGTTGGCATCAGCGCGACCACTTTCCGTTTCAGAAATCCCAAAGCTCATGCCAGAGAAATACAAAAATCTTGGGAAAAATCTCAAGGAATGGTCGCAATGGTTGGCATAACGATAAATAAGTGAAGTCAGTCTGCAAGACAAGTTCGATCTGAAAACATTTTCTCGTAGCTTGTTATGTATTTCTAGAATGCTGCACATTACAAATGAATTTTACTTAGACGTATAAATTATGAGCAGAAAAGTAGGCTACTTACATTGATTAGAATAATCTAATAGAATGACGCTGTAGTAAAAACGTATATTTCACGCTTAAAATGCACATTATGACGCCACTGCTGAATAAGAGATTGCTTTCCACCGATATGGCTCATAGCAATGATTTCCTAGATGGATTCTGCATTATTACACACAATAATATTATATCTTAATACAATTTTAAACTTCTCTCTGTATTCCAGTGCTTTGTTTAATGGTTTATTATTTACGCATGTATTATACATAGACTTATGTAGACTCTTAGCTAAGACTTTTGAAAGTGATTTTAGCCTACATGTTGATCATCGGCTTAGTGAATAAAATGATGAGCTAATTGTTTTCTTTGACCTAATTTGTAAATTTTTTGGCACGTTGATGACATTCCTTTACTATTAAACTAAATCTTCCGCAGGATTTTATTAAAATAGATCCGCTGTCAATACACTTAGCCTATTATTCTATTTTGCACAAGTAGGCTTATTTCACGTCAATTGAAAGCTGGCTTGCTCAAATCTATTATCACGTATTTACTGTCTTCTTTTTTTCTTTATTTCTCCTCCGTCAGGCCAAGGCCAACGATGAGTCCTCAACCTGTCGTCTCCAGAGTTCTCTATCCTTGATTTTCTCCTTTGCTTCTTCAATGTTCTATTTTGGTACGTAATCATGTTGAGGTTTCTTGGTCTCTTTACCAGACGGTGACCAATCCTCTTCTGGCAGGGTAAGGAAGCCGGTGGGTCACTTTTATATGACCTCTTGCGCCCTCAGGTGTCCTTCCAGCACCTGCCTCCTGCGTTGGCCAGCTATTTTCGGGGTATTTACTGTATTGATCTTTAATTCCTATCATAACCCATCAAATCACCCGCCTTCCATGCATTCCCATCTCTCTGGTCAGTCTTTGGCAACGGGACATGGAGCTTCACCTAGAACCTCTGGTCTCTGGACAACCTCTCTGAGTCGACGCAACACTCGTGAATAAGTTGGTGTCCAGAGCTTTGTTGCAGAGTAACGCTTAAGAAATTTAGAAGCTACAATTACGATTCAATAAGTAAGTAAATATGTATATTCTATAATATAACCAGCTGCCAAACAGCACTCTGATGAACAAGCATCACCAACATAAATTCACATAAACATCAAAATCTGTTTATGACCAGTGAGACTATGAGACAAACTAATTAGTATGCGAGCAACATTCTGACTATAAATGTTTCCCTCATTTGGTTTTCAGCTTTTGGCAGCACCAGGTCAGGCGTCTAGGGCGTAGGCTGTAAGCAGTTGGTTTCCCTGGGGGAGCAGCTCGTAGAGGACATCCTGGTGTTCGAAGAACCGCCCAAAACAGGCGGGTATCGGCAAGACGGCATTGTTGTTCTGTCTTTGGGCTATCACCAGGGAGATACCGCTGACCGATTAGCCTTGAGAGAACCTTCAGCACAGAAACCAGATCTCTACATCCTAGACCTATTCTTGAAAGTTGCGTGATATACATGTAAACATCTAAACTTCACATTCTCACCTCATCTCACATAGCCTATTCACCTTCATCTCATTTCACGTCAACTTACCTGACTTCACCTCAACACACCTAGCCTCATCTTACCTTCGGTAAATACAATCTGCACAGGCCTGCATAAAATATCTTTCTCACAGCGGTGGATATACGGTTTTTCAGAGAAACAATCATCATGTTTAGCATAGGCCTATGCCCATACAGTCTGAAATAAGCGACTGCAGAAAATAAATAACAGCATTTGACAATTCTTAATAAGACCCAAAGCCAGTACACAATAACAGGACCGAAATCTAAACAGAGTTTGCACAATAATCGGCCACAATTAGAATAGTTTATAACGAGTAGCTTAACCACGCCCCAAAACTATAGGCCTATAAGTAAGAAATGATATAATTCTCATTCGCTATTTGAAAATTGTGAACACCTAAAAAACATATAGCCTATAGACCTAAATATTAGATCTGTCGAATGTAGACTATTGTTACATTATTTCCAAATGCCAGAGGACAGTACTGTAGCGGGTGACTAGAAACTGAATTCAGGAGAGGCAGCTCTGATAGAGCGAGAACATGTGTATGTCTGTCTCTACAACAAAAAGGTTTAAACACTTATGTACGACGTTTGTACGTGGTACCTGATCTATCTAGCACATTTAGAACAGGTGAAATATTTCGTCGGTGTGCCACGATAGAGTCTTTTCAAACCCACTGGCGGGTAAAGAAAGAAGGAAGTGGAGAAAGTAACCTCTGTCGGATCTATATCGGAACAACCGGACAAGACCCGGGTACCACTGGCGGCCGTTGCGCCATTAAGCAAGGGAACAAGACCCGGTTACCACTGGCGGCCGTTGCGCCATTAAGCAAGGGAACAAGACCCGGTTACCACTGGCGGCCGTTGCGCCATTAAAGAACAAGACCCGGGTACCACTGGCGGCCGTTGCGCCATTAAGCAAGGGAACAAGACCCGGTTACCACCCGGAACAAGACCCGGGTACCACTGGCGGCCGTTGCGCCATTAAGCAAGGGAACAAGACCCGGTTACCACTGGTGGCCGTTGCGCCATTAAGCAAGGGAACAAGACCCGGTTACCACTGGCGGCCGTTGCGCCATTAAGCAAGAGAACAAGACCCGGGTACCACTGGCGGCCGTTGCGCCATTAAGCAAGGGAACAAGACCCGGTTACCACTGGTGGCCGTTGCGCCATTAAGCAAGGGAACAAGACCCGGTTACCACTGGCGGCCGTTGCGCCATTAAGCAAGAGAACAAGACCCGGGTACCACTGGCGGCCGTTGCGCCGTTGCGCCATTAAGCAAGGGAACAAGACCCGCCGGTTACCATTAAGCAAGGGAACAAGACCCGGTTACCACTGGCGGCCGTTGCGCCATTAAGCAAGGGAACAAGACCCGGTTACCACTGGCGGCCGTTGCGCCATTAAGCAAGAGAACAAGACCCGGTTACCACTGGCGGCCGTTGCGCCATTAAGCAAGGGAACAAGACCCGGTTACCACTGGCGGCCGTTGCGCCATTAAGCAAGAGAACAAGACCCGGTTACCACTGGTGGCCGTTGCGCCATTAAGCAAGGGAACAAGACCCGGTTACCACTGGCGGCCGTTGCGCCATTAAGCAGGGAACAAGACCCGGTTACCACTGGTGGCCATTGCGCCATTAAGCAAGGGAACAAGACCCGGTTACCACTGGCGGCCCTTGGGCCATTAAGTAAGGGAACATGACTCGGTTACTTCTGGCGGCCCTTGCGCCATTAAGCAAGGGAAAGACCCGGTTACCACTGGCGGTTCTTGCGCCATTAAGCAAGGGAACAAGACCCGGTTACCACTGGCGGCTCTTGGGCCATTAAGTAAGGGAACATGACTCGGTTACTTCTGGCGGCCCTTGCGCCATTAAGCAAGGGAAAGGACCCGGTTACCACTGGTGGCCCTTGCGCTCTTAAGCAAGGCAACAGAAGAAAACAAAGAAGAAGACAAAGGAGAAGAGCAGAAGATCATCAATAAGAACTCTTTATTGTAAATCAAACACAGAACAATCGCAATGCAAAATGCTGCAAACATTGACTCTAATATAAATATTATTATTATTATTATTATTATTATTATTATTATTTTATTTTTTATTTTATTATTATTATTATTATTATTATTATTATTATTATTATTATTATTATTATTATTATTATTATTATTATTATTATTATTATTATTATTTATTATTATTATTATTATTATTATTATTATTATTATCTTAGTCATATTTAGCATACATTTACTAAAATGACATAGGCAAACACTGTTAGCTCAGTCGAAAACGACCATTTATGTATCCTGTATAAGTATAAGTATATAATATAATTATGAACCTTGTGATGACGCCAATCATCGTCGATATGACGGCGTCGTTAAATAAACGATATAAAGTATGCAAGTTGTGACATTGTCTAAAAGTTAACCGATTCGCAGACTTGCGTAATGTGCGTCGTCTTCGATGCAATTAAGACAGTTTCATAAATAGGAACTAATGTAGCTCGCGCTTGATATCGGTCGTTTCGTATCTACAGGCACACCAGCAAAGCCATTGAAGCCATTTGAGGTAACGAGCCAACTTCCATGGTTCTGGTCTTCTGTGTGCTCTTGTAATTTCACGCAAATTAAACAAGGCCTTAAAGTTAGTCCATTCGCATAATTAGTTGCGTGAATTTCTTGATGCGATGGAAGTGTAGAAAAAGAGGAAGACAAATATCAGCAATCACAAACGACAGCTTACTGATAAGGGACTAAGGTGCTAATTAGGTGACTTGGTAGCTCGCGCTTGATATCGGCCGTTTCGTATCTATGGGTACTACATTGGGTAGCCCACACCAGCAAAGCTATTGAAGTCATTTGAGACAACGAGCCAACTTCCAGGGCTCTTGTGTTCTGGAAGCAATGCCAGTTTTCAGACTGGGGAGGGAAACACCGTTTGCAAGTCGAATGTAAAGGCATGATAATATTCTTTGTCTTTTCCATCTTCCTGAAGTGCTTTTGTATCACATGCAGTCAGCTTTTCTCAAGTACAATTCATTCATTCATATCGAACATTTGTATAGCGCCCCTTCACAGTGTTGTTCAGTAATTGAAATACACGTAATTGAATTACGTAATTGAATTACAATCTATGTAATTGTAATTGTAATTGAATTACATTTTAGATCAAGTAATTGTATTTCAATTACAATATTGCATGTAATTTGTAATTGAATGAAGTGTCAGTTACAAATTACTTTCATAAAGTCAGCAAAGATGCCAGCTTGCCGGATTGACCTGGGCCACCCGTTTAATTGAATAAACTGCTTTACATTATGTTTCCGTGGAAACATAATTGTCAACATTATTCTATACTTACACCTCTCTTACAAGTAAGAGCACACTTTGATAGACCCCAAGGGCAAGGGCAAGGGCTGACCATCATTATCAGACTATCCATGCAGTCATGCACTCATTCTTAGCTAGTTAACTGCGGCTGCCTACAGAAAACAGAGCTTCTATCTTCAGTTCCGGTTGAGCGTCTCTTCAGCACTGCTGGACGAATTGACTCACTCACCCAGGCGCAATCAACTAAGTTCTCTAACAGGCTATCATTTTGAAAACTTCTACTCCTAAAAATCAAATAAACTCTAACTTGTTTTAATAGATGATAATTGTTAATCGTATTTTGGATACCTGACAAACTTATAATACAAATGAACGTATACATTTATAACAATTTACAGGCCATTGGCCCATTGGATATTTTAGTTTCAACGTAGAGTAGAGGTAATTTAAGAAATTATCGAAATTTTTAAAAAATCATTTGCCAATTTGAAAGGAATAATTGAAAAGTAACTGGTAATTGAATTACAATCAAACTGTAATTGTAATTCAATTACTTTCACAATCGAGTAATTGTAATTCAATTACATTTACAAGCATGTAATTGCAATTATAATTGAATTACATTTGCAATGTAATTGATACAACACTGCCCCCTTCAAAGAAACTACTCAGAGGCGCTCCCGACTTTACAGCACGGCCAAAAAGAACAGTTTTAAGGTGAGAAAAGAACGTGGGAGAGAAGGTCCTAGGAACAAGGCGAAGCTCCAGAGGGAGGCCATTCCAGGTCGAGGTCCCCCCACCGAGAAAGCGCGATTCTGCATGGTGGAGGTTCGAGCAAAAGGGACAAGTAGGAGTCCCTGTTCAGATGAGCGGAGGGATCGAGACTCGAGAGCCCCTAGCACTAAGGACAGGGCAGCAGAGCTCACGAAGATAGGCAGGAGCGAAACCTAGTAAGCAGCGCCAGACTAGGGCAGCTGTTCTGTACGCAATCCGATGCTCAGAGGGGAGCCAGTGGAGAACGTCGAGCATGTATCCAGATATATGGCCATATTTTGGTATGCGGCCAATAAGGCGGGCAGCAGAACGCAAGATCCGATCCAGGCACCCCAGTCGAACAGCCGGGAGGCCAGCATAAAGTGAACAACAGTACTCAAGTCTGGTTGTGACAAAGGCATGGACAAGAGTGGAAGCAGCAGAAGCAGTGAGTGAGCGGGCGACAGTGCGAAGCTGACGCAATTGGTAGAAGCAGTCACGGCTAAGCAGGTTGATACGGGGAGCAAATGAGAGCTCTGGGTACAATGTGACGCCCAGGTCACACACAACAGAGGAGAAGGTGAAAAGGGGAAAGGCTGCAGTGATGGCGACCATGTCTAGTCTAGCCAGTTGCTGGCGGGTGCCCAGCCAGATGAACTGGGTTTTAGCAGAGTTTAGCCGCAGCCGGTTCGACGACATCCAGGTCTCAAGGGCTCCAATGATCGAGCTCATAGCCCGAGTGGTCGCGATAGCGTCAGAGACAGAGCAATGCAAGTAGGCCTGGACATCGTCTGCATATAGCTGGGCCAAAGCAGAATAGGAGGCGAGCAGTGAGGCAAGGTCAGAAGTGTATATAAGGTAGAGGATAGGTCCCAAGACGGAGCCCTGAGGTAGCCCATAAGGGGCGGGGACCCATGGGGACCTAGTTGACCCATGGACCACACATAGGGAGCGCTCCCCAAGGAAGGACTCCAACCAGCAAAGGAAGGCACCAGACAGACCAAAAGATATTTGTAAACGATCAAAAAGTATCTCATGGTCCACAGTGTCGAATGCCGCGCTAACGTCAAAAAGCGCCAGTAAAGTGAGTTGCGATCTGTCAATAGCTCCGTAGATGTCTGAGAGGAGGCGGAGCAGCAGGGTCTCGGTAGAATGACCTTTACGAAACCCAGACTGGATAGTAGGCACCAGGTTGTTGGTCTCGAGATATGACGTTAGCTGGCAGGCGACGATCTTTTCGATGATCTTGGAGATGAAAGAGACGTTGGCGATCGGTCGGAAGTTGTTAGGATCTGTTTTGTCAAGCCCCTCACGTTTGAGGATAGAGACCAGGAGTGATCTTTCTAGTCGACGGCAGGTCCCCTTCCAAGATGGATCGGTTGCAGAGCGTGGTGAGAAGAGGTAGCAGTATGTCCACAAACTCCTTGATGCTCTGCAATTACAGCATTCTTACTTCTGCAGAATCAGTTTATGCCGAAAGCAGACAAAGTTTCTATTTTCCCACGGTCAGTGAAAGGATAGGTTAAAATTAACAAATCTCGCAGGCACTCTTCTGATACGCCGTTTCTCTCCATATTGCCAATTATTAGCAAACTGACAGCGACATTGTTACCAAAAATTGCGAAGCTTTGAGAATATGAGAGCGCACACAAAATTAATTTTCCAGCAAGCGCTAAACCAATGAAAACCATGGGACTGAAACCGTGCAAAACTTCACTGGAAGAGTGGCTCAAGTGGGAATGGTCCACAGTGCAATGGCATAGTGAGTGTCACTGAGTGAACAGATTTATTCGCAAAAGGGAAACAAGCTGACTTGAACCACTTTTGCACAAACTTACAGTCAAAACAGCAAACATTAAGAATGACTTAAACAAGCATGATTAACTAATAAAATTTGGTATGCACGGCTTGTTGTCAGTTCTATAATCAATACGTCAAAAATTCTAAGTCCTGATAGAGCCGCTAAGCAGTTGAAATGAATTCATTATCTGAAAGAGCGCATTCACTTTAGTGGAAAAGTGGTTCAAGATGAACATTTTAAAATATGGACTTTTGGGCTAGAGGCCTGGCTCACTTAAAGTCATTTCCTTTAAGCTAAATATTTCTGGCTTTGGATTTTGATTGAAGCATATATTTATATATTATACGCATTTTAAACAATAATACCTTATACCCGTGCGTGTTTATCTCCCGGGGATGATTTTACACGATGGGAGATAGAAATGGTTTATCCCCCGGTTACTCTATACCGGTATATTCCATCCGGGAAGATAAATTCATTCATCCCCCGGAGGCGTATTTGTAGATCCAACAGTGCCACGGGTCCAATGCTTTGAGAAGCCAGTAGAAACACGAGTTATAAATAGCGTGACCTAGTTTCTGGCTTCCGTCGTCACCGGTAACAAAATGGCTACCGAGGGCGCTCCTTTCAAATGGCTGCATGGCTGCCAGAAGGTTTTCGTACTTGCGTCGTTGAGTACAACGCAAACGACGATGGCGGTTTCCAAGCGACAGTGCGAACGAACGCGGCAACGAAAGAGGATATGACGCAGTGGCTGTGCGATTTCGAACTCCGTACGAAGACTAAGTGGCTGGTGCGATCAACCTTCCCTAATCTACAGCGACTGTCTTACCGCATCGTCTACGTCTTCCAACACAGTTCGTTCAACAAAAGCGACACAAAACGAGCTTCAAAGAACTGCAGTTGTTCGGCAAAGCTCACTCAGAAGGTGAACCTAGTCACGAAGCGGACGAGGCAGGGTGGTCCACATGTCAAGGTACATGTAGGTCTACACAAGTTTCGGTTCTGTAATCTGGTTAGATGGAGACATGGACCATTAGATAAACTGGTTTAATTTCTAATACCAGGCTAACAGTAATTGTATATGAAACAGAAAGCAGAGAATGGTCAATCAGAGTTGCCCTGTTAGACTTCTGTGGTCATTTTTGGGGACTTGTCGTGATTAATTAAAATGCATATTATTATATTCAATTTGGGCATGTGTATGCACATTAATAGGACATTGTCACTAATCCATTATCTTTGTGTCTAATCCATTATCTTTGATTACATTTTGCGAATTGTTGCGGTATATCGGAAAAGTTGAGCCCCCGATTCTATAAACTTGCCAGATTATCCTTAAGAACTACAGTTCTCAACTCACTTCAAAATTTGTGCCTATTAATATTGGTTATGACTTATGAGATGTGAATTCAAATTGTGTTCTTAATGAGATTTCTGCCTATCAGGAATGAGTATGGGATGTGAAGCCAATGCGCCATATCCTCTTCTTGTTCTAGTGATGTAGCTTTTCTGAAAAAATATTTTGCGGAAAATTTTCCGGAAATTTTCGGAAATTATTCACAAATTTTCCAGAAATTTTTCGCAGAACCGGAAAAATACATTTAACTCATAATGTCAGATTTTCAGTATTAGACAACACTAGAAAATTTCATTTTTTTAAAGTTCCTTTTATTTACAGTATTTCTGTCAATGTGGGCAACATTCACCTTAAAAAATTAAAATAAAAAAATTTAAATAAACATTAAAAACTGTTCAATAGCAGTTCAGGCTACAGTAGCCTAGTTTGATATGTTGTTAGTGTTATAAACTATCAGTAGCCTATATACTGTCTGGCAATTTGACATTTTGTCAGCTGCTCAGCGATTAGTCAGCTTTGCCCTTAGTCCATACACCGCTCACTGAAGGCAACAGCTCACAGACGAACAAATAAACTAAAATACATTCTTTTGAGAGAAAAATTTCATCATTAGGATTCATTCATTCATTCATTTCAGAGATTTATATAGCGCCCCTTCAAGATTATCTACTCAGAAGCGCTCCCGACTCAACCCCGGCTAAACAGAACAGTCTTCAGGTTAGAGAAGAATGTGGCCGCAAGGGCTCTATGCATTAGGCGTAGATCCACAGGGAGCTCATTCCAGATTGCAGGGCCAGCAACAGAAAAGGCACGGTTATAGCATGCTTTATCTTCTTCGGTAAACACCATTTCGTCAGGGTTGTCGTGACGTCATCATTGTTTAGGATGGTCCAGCTTTTTATAAAAAAATATATAGCACTTGGCTAGACCATCAAGCATCATTATTCTGAAATTTCACTGAAATTGCTGGTTGTCTACATGAGTTATGTTATATTATGTAGGGACACGGCTTACTATGACTCACCGTGCAATGAGCTTTGACTTTTAAAATTCAGTTTGACAAAGTGTTAAGTGATACCAGACGCTTCGCAACACTAATAGTCCTATTAAATTCGCCACTCATAGTCAATCAATCAATCAAAGTTTATACAGCTCCCCTTCGAGATCCCTACTCAGAGGCGCTCCCGAACCATCCCATACGGGAGAAGGCAGTCTTCAACAGTTGGTGAAACTGCAAACAGTTTGGAAGGTGTCGCAAATCTAACGGTAGAACGTTCCAGGTTGTTGGAACAACCACAGAGAAGGAACGGCTCTGCATTGTCGCATAGCGAGCGAATGGGAGCGCCAGGTCTGCATGAACAGTGCTTAGCGGCCTGTGCAAGTGGAAAGAGGGCGGCAGAGCTCACTCAGCTAGGAGGGTGCCCAGCCTGATAAGCACGCCACACCAAGGACGCGATCCTGTATGAGATGCGCTGTGGGAAAGGAAGCCAGTGCAATACCTCATGCATTATTGAGATATGCGGTCGGTCTTACCAAATCCGCCAATGAGTCGAGCCGCAGCCCAGTGAACCCGCTCCATATTTGTGTGAGTACGGCATTTAGGCCTATGTACCATTGTACCAACGTCACCCACAGACAGTTTTTTCTCTTTTGCGATGCCATCATTTAAAACGTTGTATCAAACTTTGAAGACTAAGGGCCTACATGCACGTGCAGCGAGATCGGTCTTCATTC
Source organism: Aporrectodea caliginosa (assembly GCA_020284085.1). Taxonomy (NCBI): domain Eukaryota; kingdom Metazoa; phylum Annelida; class Clitellata; order Crassiclitellata; family Lumbricidae; genus Aporrectodea; species Aporrectodea caliginosa. The sequence continues at coordinate 12,704 of JACEVL010000991.1, forward strand.
ATTTAAATAAAAAATTCCGTTTAACACCTTTTATTGACACCAAGTGTACACATTACATGTTACAACACGCATCGATGAACAGGTATCAAAGGGCGATCTCAGAAGGTTAAGTACCTGCTAAGTCTACCTATGTATGACATTTACCTGTCACAGTCAATCGACTTGGACTCAAGGTGTAGTGAACACGTGACGTTAAGGGTCATTAGTGGCACGGCGCATAGCAACAGTCAGAATTACATTCGTAGTCTATCAATATATAGCCTACACTGTAGTTAGTAGTAACATTTTAATTTTATAACTTAGAATAATTAAATTAGTTCGATCGATTTAGACTGGACAAGTGTTTGTTGTTACCGGTACTGACAACGTTTACGGCTTACAGATGCGTACATGTTTGTGAGAGTACGACATTTAGAGTTCGTTCAACCTATAGGCTACCAATAGTGAAATCGAAATTGTTTTCGATTTAAGATCATTTTGAGGTAGAAAATGTCTGCGATAGATTTAGACAGTGGTAACGTTAAAAAGAAAGAGCTCGACGATATGACTACATGTTGTATATGCACCGAACTCTACACCGATCCGAAAGCCTTACCGTGCATTCATACATTCTGCATGAAATGTCTGAAAGAGACTGGACTTAAAACCAACAAAGGACCTGGAGATGAAATGCCTTGCCCTATCTGTAGACGACTTTTCAAGATTCCACCAGAAGGGTTTCGTGGACTTCCTAAGAATTTCTTCATCGAGAGACTAATACAAGTGTCCAATGTTTCAGACACGTCTGCAGCACCAAGAGCGTTGTGTGATGCATGTCTGGAGGATGAGAAGGAAGAAACGGGTAAAGAAATTTCTGCAGCTGATGCATACTGTGTTGACTGCAAGCGCAAGTTGTGCGAAGAATGCTGCAGTGAACATAGAAAATTTAAATTGACAAAGAATCATAAATTAATACCAATAAATGAGCATGAAGGTGGCCAAAAAGTGACGACCGATCTACTACCAAGTGTTTGTCAACTGCATGAACAAATGGTTCTGAATGTATATTGTGCTGATTGCAAAACAGTTGTATGCGCCACTTGCTTCTTTAATGACCATATTAATCACAAAGGTTCACATGTTGAGAAACTCGTGGATGACTTTCGGAAACAGATTGATAGCAATTGTATAGCAATAAATGAGTGCAGATCTGAAGCTGAGATTAAAAAGACAGAGCTGCTGAAGGTGAAGGAAGACATGCAAGAACGAGTTGGAACCTTACACTGTGATATAGAGAACAGTAAAGGTGAATTGAAACAGTGTACAGATAAACATGCAGATTGTCTTCTGCAAGAACTATGTTTGACAAGACAAATCAAACTGAAAGAAATCAAAATGGCTACAGATGATATTGATACATATCTATCGAGTTTAGAAACATACAATTCCTACTGTCAGAATATAATGGCTAAAGGATCAGCTAGCGACATCTGTCGCACATTCTCTGACTTATCTGCCAGAGCAGTAGAGTTGCATCAGCACCGTTTTAGAAAATCAAAACTCCAAACGTTCCCAGAGGACAGCTGTGACCATTTGATTGGTGAAATTCAAGGTCAGTGTGTTCATTTGTTAACAGTATCAAATCTTTACGCTGTGCTCGTTTTAAACATGCAATTTATCATAATTATTATTATGAAATGTATGGTACCCAGTGTTTGTTTGCTTGTTTGTTTGCATGTATGTATGGATAGATGCACGAATGCATGGATGGATATTGGAATTACAGTAGTCGAGCTTGGACTGAACAAAATGAGGTGGCTATTGTACACAAGATCCTGTAATCATTGGTCACAAAATTAATGTTCATATAGCAGGTGCGAGATAGCTGGTTGATGTGGTCTCCAAAGGTAAGGTCTTATTCATCGAAGATGATTCCAAGATTGCGGACAGTAGAAGAGTAAGGCACGGGAGAAGTGAGATCTGTTGGGTAAGGGTCCGAAGGGTTGGCGACTACGCCAGTTAGCTTGATAAATTGCTCGCCGAGGCTAAGTATGAGGAATTATTTTTTGAAGGGTTCAGGCATAGCATGTTGGCGGTCGTCCAGGCTGATATCTAGGTGATAGCACCCGTCAAAATAGCCCAGTCAAACTCGCCAACGGACAAAATAGCCCCGTCAAAATGGCCACTTATGTTTTGTGTTTAAGTGTTGAAATTTGTTGTGAAAATTGACGTGATGGGCGCCTTGCCTGACTGCCAAACAGTTAAATTCGACTCCTGTAATAACTTGTGATCAGCCGGTCATGCTATGAAATTTACTTGTTGCCTTGTATTACTCCTTAATCTTTCCGTACCTATCATACTGCAATATCACCTGGGTTCATAAATTATCAATGCCACCTAACTCGACTCGTATACAAAAGCGCGCTATCCGCACCATCTGTAAACGCCTCTATAGGGATTGTACTCAGCCCTTGTTTGTCAGTATAGAAATACTGCCATTTAATTTGATCAATAAACTGCAGATTTGAGTATTTATGTTAAGATTTCAAACGAAACTGTTACCCGCACATTTTCATAGATTTTTTATCCCAACCTAGAAATACATGATCATTTTAATTTTTACCAGATCATGCAGTAAATATCGCACAAGTTACGCTCGCACAAATATAAGGCAGTTTTTTGTTTTGGTTCGTGGGCCTACTCTGTGGAACTCCTTGCCAACAAAGCTAACTTCCTTGCCTACTGTACACCATTTCAAAACACAGTTAAAACATTATATATTTGCTGGAATTACTGTGTGTATAATAGGGTTGTCCAAAATTAATTAGGAAAAATATTTTTTAGAAATATGCTGCTCCACAAGGCTGCCCTTGTTCAACGTGACTAGACGACTCTGTGTTGAAAATAATAATTGAAAGAGATCCGAGCATGTTCAGAGGTCGCTAGGTTTTGACACATTTTGCATAAATCGAAAAAATTGTGCATCTGACGCTTTAATAGCTACATTATGAAATAAAATTAGAATCCTTGATCTCCAAGCACCATGATTCTAAATCATGAAAATAAGCTTATTTACAAATAAAAAAACTTGTTTCAAGTTCTTTGTACTAGAAAAACTTTTGTTGGATTACAGGTAATATTTTAAAATTTGCCCGCCAACTTATAAACTTAAGTTTTTCATTACAATTAGTTTCATTTACCATTGGGTTGTTCATTATTGCTCTGTATGCTGCTAATCTAGCATGATTCGAGTATTTGTTTTATCTGTGAAGCCAGCCTTGAATATGAAATAAGCTTACCGTGCATGTCTTTTCACTTTGTGCAATAAAAGCTTATAAAATTGTATGCTACACAAACGGCAGCTATCGTGGCACTGGCATCATTCAGGAGTTCCCAACAATGTTGGCTCTTAGAGATAGATGCCTGACAAACACATTTTTAGGTCTGGACTTCCAAAAATTGGGCAATCCTGAGGAATTTCATGTTTCATTACCAAAATGGACTAACAGTTGGTGAGACCACGAAAGCAACAATAGTCGATGCGTTGGTAATTCGGGAGATAACTAGAATCCCCGCACAGCGTGCTGATTCGGGTGTTCGCAAGCACTGGAAGTTGTATGAGCCAAGATTTCTGCTGTTTCAAGGAGTAGCAAACGTCTGGATAGGAAATCCTTCAAACACCACACTCCGCTGGAGGCGTATATCACAAGGATATCTTTTAAACTGTTTGGTCTTCTTACAGCCTAGGGTCAAGAAAAAGGCAAAGCCTTCCTAGCGAAGCTTTCTGCTCCCTGGTCATTGGACCCTACTTTCCAGTCTTTGAAAGCTAATGACATTGTATCGTATCGCATCGTATCGTATCTGGGCATTTATTAAGCGCCTCTAGCAGTAATTACTATTCAGAGGCGCTTCCAGCGTGAGCACTCCAAAGAAACAGATAAGTTTTCAAGTAACGGACCGAAGTGGACAAACCACCTCGCAGTGGCTTTGTCCGCATTTGTGGGGAAGGTTATTTCACAGTTGCAAAGGCGCAGCGTTGATCAATGGTTGTCCTGGTCCGGGGAAGAAGAGGTCCAATCTAGCACCAGAGCGAAGGGACCTGAGAGAGAGAGAGAGAGAGAGAGAGAGAGAGAGAGAGAGAGAGAGAGAGAGAGAGAGAGAGAGAGAGAGAGAGAGAGAGAGAGAGAGAGAGGAATCATTGAGAGAGGAGATCACACAGGTACTTTGGAGCCTGGCCATGGTGAGCTCTAGAGATCATATGGAGTATATTATATTGGATACAAGCCTCAATATGGAGCCAATGCAATTTATTCGTCATGAAAGTCGAGATATAACAGAAACGAGGGAGACATGCAATCAGTCTGGCAGCAGAGTTTAGGACTGTTTGGAGGGTTGACAGACGAACTTTAGGAAGACCTGCACATAAGGAGTTACAGTACTCAATGCGACTGCGGACGAACGCGTGAACAATAGTGGTGAAAACAGGCAAGGAGACTGATCAAGTAACTTAAAATGTGTATAATATGTAAGGTTTTGGAATGACAAGTTTAAATTAAGCTCTTCAGCGCTGTGAATTTTCACAGAATGAGGAAACAATGTTCTCTATTGTTCAATCATGTGCACAACCGTGGCAGACTAATTTATTTCATTTTATTTGAAATTATTACATTTAAAAAGAAACGGTACATCTAAAGCAAGTAAGTTTGTGACGATTGTTGTGTTTATTACGTATAGGTTGCAAGTCAAGCGACCCAGCAACCTCTCCTTACTACGGATTTCGTCAACAAATGAAGGAACTGGTCAATGGAGAAGTGACACTTATGTTGAAGGATGAGGCATATTCAAACATCCAGAAGATTATTGAAAGGCCTCGCATAAAGGAAGATGAAATTAACCAGTTTTGGCATCTTGCATTCCCTTACATAATACAGCGGATCAAGATGTGGAATGGTTATGTTGTAACAGCTCAAAATATAGCGGATTTGGTGATTCGGAAACAGAAGCAGAAGCAGAAAGAAGTGACAACTGACTCTAAAAGTTCAGGCTCCAGCAACAAAACACTTCAGAAAATGAAAACAAGTGAAGGTTCTGTTTTCCCAGTCTCTAGATTAGATTGCTTGACATACCTCATCAACATCGCTGACTGCATTGTAGCACACGATATATTACGAATAATGTCAAAATTCCCAATGGCCATTCCACTTATCGTTCAGGATATTCATAAGGATGACAAGTACATTGTAACAGTCCCAATCATTCAAAATACTGTAATAAGGTGGGAATCCAATCCAGGCCAAATTGTTGAGAATTATTTGTTTTCGAGTCCATTTAGAATGGTTGCAGCGATACGACTCGGTACAAATAAAATTGGAAAGAGCGCAATACTTAATCAACTGATGAGCAAAGAGTTTCTGTTTTCTTCAAAAGGCGAAGCTGGTGGCAGACATGGTCGACCATGTACTCTCGACGGTGCTGTCGAGATAGTTTGGTTAACACAAGCGACGTGTAGTAATCCAACTTGGAAAACCACTATGTCCGAATATTACAGAGGAAACACAGAAGAAGTATCCATTTTAGCAAACCTTCACGGAGAAGCCCTTCAGCATCAAGAGACGTTGAAATATTTGGAGAAGTACGTCTGTTCGTTCATGGTGTTTTTGATGCCAGATTTTAGTGAACAAGAATGGACTCAATTGAAACAATGTATTAAGAATGAAAACATTGTAGAGGTACTTGTTGACCCAAAAGAAAACATAGATAACGAGAATGATATGAATATAATTCGAACCGAATCGTTGTCAAGTAATGATACCCTGGACAAGATGAGATGCTCACTACAGGAGAGTTTCCACTTCAACACAAAGGAAGCACCTACGAGTATTGAAGAGACTAATCATTCATATAAAACACTGAGATATGCAGAACCGTTACACTGCAAGAAATCAGAAGAAATTGTAGCAATTGTGAGGAAACATGGCTGTTTTGAAATCAAACAACTTTTGAGCATTGCTGATATTAGAAAGCATGGAATATGGGACTCCACTCTGAAGCACCTAATTATATTATCTTTGGACATATTGAGTCTTCCAACGAAGGATGCCAAAAAGCATCTAGCATATCTGGAAGCAAATCTATCTCAAATTTCAGCAAACGAATCAATGGCAGCTCGAGCAGAAGTGAGAGAAGCCAATGAAAAGTTGCGACGCATTTTGAAGGTTCCAAACAAAACAGCAAACGGCGGAAATTCCAAAGATGGACACATGGAAGAAGATTCGAAGAAACTTCAGCAAGAATTGAAGGCAGCAATGGAAAAGTTTGATAATATGAACTTAGGGCAGGAGCATGTCTTTAGAGCACTAGGCCATATGTATGAAAACAGTTTTGGGGTTGCAAACTTGAGTGATTTTAGAGCCGTTCGTGATCTGCCAAAACATTTTGCAGATCTACTTATTAATGGACATGCCATTGAAATGCTCAATGGCGATTCAGGTAATATACAACTGACCTGGATTCAAGCTATTTGCGATAATGTATTAAAGATATTACCCAATTTAAAAGTTTTCGTCATCAGCATAATTGGATTGCAATCGTCGGGGAAGTCGACTTTGTTGAATGCTCTGTTTTCATGCAGATTTGCTGTTTCAGTTGGACGATGCAGTCGTGGTCTCTTCATGAGAATGGTATTTCTAGACAAAGCACTGACATGCACACACGGATATGATGCCATAATTCTTATTGACACGGAAGGTTTGTCATCACCTGAAAAGATGAATGACCCAAAAGCAAATCAAAAGGACCGACTGATGGCAACGTACGCTATGGGAATAAGCCATCTTACAATTGTGAACATTCTTGGCGAAGGAATGACAGAAATGACAGAGATATTGCAGATAGCAATTGTGGCAATGGCTCGTTTAAGAATCGGAGGAATAAAACCAGACATTCTCATGGTCCAGCATTTACAAGAGCGTAATGCATCTAAGATGGATCTTGCTAAAGGCCAGTTTTGTGAGACCATAAACAAGGCATTTGTTTATAACTTATCAGCAAGAACGATGTTGAAATAGGATCAGCCTCAGCTGAATGTCTGGATGAACTGACTGCTAGAATTCACTCCGGCGATTTATTTCAGCACTTTGGTCCTTTCAAAGATGGTTCAAGTGTAAATTCTCCACCATCCGAAGGCTACCATGATGACATTGTTAGTTTGCACGAAACAATTTTAAAACGGACAAAAGTTTCCGACAACAAAAGCTCATTTGAGCGCTGGTGTAATCACTTTGAAACCTACTGGGCATGTGTGCAACGAGAAAACTTTGCTTTGAATTTTAAAAATGTCAAGCACATTACGGACTTCTTGTATTTTGAGAAGAAGATTGCCAAAGTAAAAGAGCTACTTGACCGAGCGATTCGACATCATAGGGAGATCTTTTCAAAGAATATAAAACAGCAAGTCAGCTCACGAATAGCTGAGAAGACACAAACGAACTCCATGCATTACCGACAAAATCTATTAGAAGATATAGAACAACAAATGCAAGTAATTCCATACTCGTGTCCAAGTAGCTGTGACGCCTGCAAGCAGTTTAACGACAGCCATTCTGCACTATTAGAAGAATTCACCAACACCGAATGGGAAGCAGACACTAAGCGTCTTCTAGAAAGGTACAGCACCAGACTTCATGAGGTTTCAATCAAGATGCTTACACAGACGTTTGATGGATCACTAGTCAGACAAGGGTGTTTTTCTGATTTTTCGGGTATAATAGCAACAGAACTAAAGGAAGCGTTGTTGAAAAGACCAAGCGGAATTTATTCACCAGAAGAACAAAATGAAATTGTAAGAACCATTTGGAAAAATCTTCAAGATATTGCAACCGGAATGGAAAGTGGACTCAGCTTTGAGGCAAAATTCAGTCAAACTCTGCAACGCGAGTATGGTGGAATATATCCAACTGTTTTAAAGGATTTCAAAACCGAAATCACATTCGAACTTCTAGCCAATTCAAAAGCCATTAAATCTCTATGGGACATGGTCCACATGGTCCGACAACGTAACCAGAAAGTCAACCTACATTTGAACTATAAACTTAGCGAAGACCAACTCTGCAACTTAATGAGTACAATAAACCAGTTGATCGAATCTGCGTTTAAAAGTAGATGTGTGGACTTCTGTAAAACTGGATTGGACTTCGAAGAAGGCATGGTGGTTGATATTAAAGCCTCATTTCCCAGTGCAATAAAAAGCTTTGAACATATGTTTCGTATGAATCTAAAAGATGAGTTTAAGATGAATCTTCAAATTTACGCCTTACAGCAGCTCAACAGGAAGATGATTGATCTGCAGAAACTTTGGGATAGTCAGAATAAACCAAGTGAAATCTTACAACAAAAGAATCAAGATTACATAACAGAGATTGAAACCCGATTGAAATCTGGATTCTCGAGCGCAGGTGAAGGAGAAGTTTTGGCAACAAAATTATGGCATGCGATGAAGAAAAAGGCTATCCAAGCAGGTTATGATAAAAAAGTTCAATCGATTAAAGATGTGTCATGGACCACGAACAGCGAAAAAGTGAGATTATGCTACTTTGAGGAATTGGCAGCAGAGGTTGCAGTAGGAAAGAAGGAGAGAGCTTTACGGCACTTCCAAAATCCAAAAGTTGAAATTCAGAAATGGTACAAAGAACGAATTGACTGTTTTGATGCGATGGAGAGAGTTATGAAAATGTATAAATCTACTATGAAAACAGAATTAAACAGTTTGATACAGAAAATTTTAAGCTGCACTACAGAAATTGAAGTCAGCAAAATTGTTCAGGAACATATTAAGGCCGGCGACGATCAGTACACAGCAAACTTGATCCAAAAGATTACGATTTTGAGGCATTCAGAGAGAGTATAAAATGCAAATTACAGTTTTTCTACGAAATGGACGAAAGAGAAAATATCGTGTTTCCATTAGTTTCTGATGACTCGGAGATTATGGGCAGATTGGGATGTACTGAGCATTGTTATTGGTGTGGAGCTTTATGCTGGGGATCTCTTGATCACCAGTTGGAGAAAGATACGTGCCCCGAAATGGAAAAACACCACTCATGTCATCAGCCATCGGGACTCAAGGGTATAAAAGACAAATTTACAAAGATATTGAGTAGTAGAGCATGTCATAACAGACCGGACAATGGACGGGTTTGCTTTGGGGAATATGAAGACGGAGAAGGCATTCTTTGGTCAGAAGCAAAGCAAAACCATTTCACAGATTGGAAATTTGACGTACACTGCATAACTACATTTGACGAATTGATGCGCTGGTTCTTTCAAGAACTGCATCAAGATATAGCTAAGAGCAGGCAGGTGTTTCCAGCTAACAAAAAAGAGCTCGAAGAAAATAAATGCAAGAATTTGAAACTCTGTGACATTCTGAACGTTGTGCTAAATAAAATTTATTAACGTGAGTATTGAGATGACATCCACAGTAGTAGTCTCTTTGTGGTTGAAATCTATTGACTGCAACAGAATTGTTTCCGTATATGAAGTAGGACCGTCGTAAAAACCTCGTCAGCAACATTTAACATCTTAATATAAAGCGCTACTGATTGAAATTTCCGTTTAACTTACCGCCTGTAGGCCTACTTATTGTAGCATTTGCTCACGGCTAGAGGCCTAATTTTGATCATAAATTTGGTGCGCCGACAAAACGGCGCAGGACAAAACGGCGCAGACATAACGGCGCAGACAAAACGGCGCAGTAACAAAACGGCGCAGTACAAAACGGCGCAGACAAAACGGCGCAAAACTGAACTAAAGAACAATAGTTTATAGTAGTTTAATAGTAGAAGCAGCAAAAATATATAATAAACTATATTCTAGAAATAACTGAATAACTGAGAAACTTCGTCAAGTCTCCCAGTTCATAGGGTATAGTCGTAGTTTACGTTGCTAAATTATACGATGTTGTCACTTTAACATGGAAGCTGGATTGATGAAAAAATTGTTTCCCCTAAATGGAAGTGGGGTTGATGAAAAACATTCCTGTGTTCGAAATTGAAGTTGGATTGATCGAAATAATTTGTCCGTAAATAGAAGCTAGATGGATGAAATTAAGTTGTCGATTCAATAGATGCTGGATTGATAAAAATAATTGTTGCCGTAATTAGAAGCTGCATCTATGAGAATATATCTTTGCTTAAATAAAAGTTCCATTGATGAAAAATATTTCTTTCGTCAAATAGAAGTTTGATTGATAAAATTATTTTTTCCAATTAAATGGAAGTTGGATTGATGAAAACATTTCTCGATGAAATGGAAGCTGGATTGATGATAGTTAGTATCATAATCTTTGTACTGCGCCGTATTGTCTGCGCCGTTTTGTCGGGGTACTTTGAATTGCGCCGTTCTGTCTGCGCCGTTTTGTCCGCGCCGTTTTGTCTGCGCCGTTTTGTCTTGCGCCGTTTTGTTACGGCGCCCATAAATTTAACTGCGTAATTTCAGATGGCAAATTTGATCAGAAATCCTGCAGAAAGAAAAGTTTTAGGTTGGAAATATTTAGGCTGGTCAATGCCGGGGTGCAGCATACTTATACCCTGCATCTTTAAGATTGAGCCTATTATAATATCACAATACCCTAGCCTGGTTATCACCTGCATTTGTTGCTCAGACGACCAAACATTTAGGTAGGTTCTGGTCGCTAATGAATGCAGATTAGGAGGAATAGGACCGCCATCGTATGCCAAGGCTAAGAAAGTGAAGTCGCTTAGACATTGATAATGCGTGATATTGTTCGTAGCAACACAACATTTTTATATATCTTGCTATTGTTTATTAAGTTGATCATGCTTTGATATCGTTGTTTGGCTGCTGTATTGCGATAGCATAAAACTAAATGACTAAAAATATTGGTTCTAGCTTAGACTACCTGTCCATGAATTGTGAGTTGCATTTAGCCTATAACAATACTGTTGGATCATTCCAAATGCAACTTCTGTAGTTGTATAAACCAACTATATGCAAAAAATACTTAAAGTGATTAGAATAGAATAATGCAGTATCTATACGGATTACTTCACGCTTAAAATACATTATCATGATGCTACAGTAACTGTGTTGACAGATATTGCATTCGATTTGTAAGGGTTATAGAATTGATTTCGTATAAAAAATTATATATTTTGAATTGCACAAATATTGCCTTAATACAATTTTTAGACGGGTTTCTGTAGTCCAGTGCTTAGTTTAATTGTTTGTTATTTCAGTATTTATGTACTATAATTATATGGATTTATGTAGACCTTTTAACTGACATTTAAAGAGTAATTTTAAATGTTGGTTATATTGATAAAAATGATGAGCTAATTATCTCTGTTGACTAATTTTACCTAAGCATTTTGACTAAGCTTTTCTTCATCTGTCCAGGACTTTGGTGTCACGTTCGACCAAGAGCTTACCTCCACATATTCACCGCTTCTGCCGCGATCACCATCAGCTGCGTACTGTTGCTCGCTCGCTTACTTCTGGCGCCACTGCCACTCTCATTCCTTCCTTCCGTCATCACAGTCAAACTTGATTGCCGCTGTTCACTCTGTGTTGGCCTCCCAGCTGGGCGGTCGGGGTGCATACTGCATAGACCGGGTCTTACGCTCTGCTGCACGCCTCATCGGACGCATACCCATAATCTGGATACGTCTCTGGCTACATGTTAGACGCGCTCCCCTTACAGCTGCGTATTGCATACCGGATTGCTGCTTTGGTATGTGATGCCTGTTGGGTCTTGCCCCCTGCCTATCTCTCAAGCGAGCTCTGCTGTCCTACCTCAGATGCCCTGGGTCGTCGCTTCTACCGAGCAGTGTGTGTTCCTTGTCCCTCTCGCTCATACATTTCCACTAGGTAGTGAACTTCGCGCCTCTTTTCAGTCGTTGATCCGGAACGGCCTGGAACGGGCTCCTCTTGGCTCTGCCTCCTTGCTTCCTGGGTCCCATTCCGACGCGCGTTCTATTGTAAACTCTAAACTGTCATTTTTTAGCCGTGTTTGGGTCGGCGGCACCTCTGAATAATGAATGAAAGTCTGAAGGACGATAATTGCAAATACATTCTGCTGAAGAACGGGTTAAATCCTGTCACCCGGATCGAATATTGAATTGCGGCAGGAGATTAAATTTTAGCCTGGAGTAAGAATCCAGTTACACCCAGCAAACTCAGTCAAGTGGTTAAGTATGGTAGCTAAATAAATACCAAAGTGCAACATATGGGGTATATGAGGTGCGATTTCAAAAAGCAAATTGAACCAACCTAACTATCTATTCACCTCTTTCGCTTTTCAATAATAAATAATGATCAGATAACTGGAAAGGTGACCACAATGAGGTAGCCTACATCGTACGTGCATACAAAGGTACCTGCAGACAGACAGAGACACAGAAAGACAAGCAAACATGCACTGAATGGTTATGTTATGTCTTGTGGAAATTTCAATTGCTTCACATCACATTGATTCTATAAAGAATTTCCATGGTTCTTATCTTGATATTCGTAGAATGTTCTGTTCTCATTACATTTTTATGTAGCCATTAGTTCAGATATCGACCACACATGAAGCTGAAGGCTGTGTGTCGGTGAAAATTACCTTGTGCATGCATGGCATTGCATGCTTGTATGTATATCTATATATGCATATTTGTATGCCTGTGTGCATGTATTCATATAATTATTTATGTATGTTTGTCTTTAAGCACTTACTTGAAGGGTCTCATAAATGACCATCATACGGTAGTCTGAATGGTGTTAAAGTTCACTGTGAACAAGGAGTTGATCAGAGTGAATGGGGTCTAACCGTCATCAAAGTCTGAGTTTATATTGTGCAACACTCTCCGACGTCACCGACGACAGTACCTTCGCCCTTCCATTGTCACCGAACCAATTGGACGCAATGAAGCTGATTTGAATGACATTGAGATTTATCATCCAGTTTTAGATAATGCATTTGGTGAATTAGCAAAACGCTTTTCAACCGAGACTATAGGAATACTTCTGGGTTTGGATGCGTTTAATCTATCACATGCATCATTCATGAAGTTTGACGTCGTACAGCCTTTCGCGCTGCACTGTGAAGCAAATAATTATATGAACGACCTAGAAGTTGAAAATGGCTAGAATTATGGAAAGGAAAAGATCTGATGGTCCACTGCCTACACCTCTCAGAGACTCTGCAACGCCTCACCTTGAATTCCACAATTTCTGTACGTCGTATCGTGAACATAAGACGAAATGTGCAAGTTGTTGCAGATAACATGCACTATTCCTATCTCCTCATCGGAAGCGGAAAGAAGCTTCAGCTGCTTAAAACTAATTGAAACCCATCTTCGCACAACAATGGCTGAACAACGATTATCTGATCTAGTTGTCCTGTCCATTCACAAGGACGTCAGAGCGAAGGAGATAAACCTCGACGCCGTGGTAGATAAATTTGTTCAAAAATATCCCAACTGCAGAATTTCGTTGACCTAATGCCGGCGGTCGCCGATAGTACATGTCGAACGTTCAAACTTGACATGAAATTGTTATGTTACAGACAGGTCTCAGGGGTCTGGTTGTTTGTGTAATGTCGTGCGTCTTATGTTCACGATGTTCTGAGTATATCTGATCAGTAATTCCAAATTTTTAAAGATTAGTAATGTAACTAAAGTTTAACATTTTAATGCTGTATTGTTTTAGATTTGAATATGCTACAACAATAATCGGGCTTTAAGCATTCCGTAATAATTTTCTTCGTTATTTTTTATTCCAAAGTTTACCGTCATCTTATGACATCAAAGGCTGTTGACGATATTTCTTCGTTTTATATATATATATATATATATATATATATATATATATGATGTTATATATATATATATATGATGTTATATATATACATATATATATATATGTTACGCTGCTTGATGCGTCAAACTCAAACATTAATTTCTTCGACCTACTGAATAACTCTCATGACCCTGACGCGACCTACTGAAATTGCATACCTGGCGCGCCAATGAAATGAAGCAATCCAGTTTTATTCAGTTGTACTTGGACCGTTCTGTTCTAAATATCAGCAAGCCTATATAATATTTGCATGATGTGATGTTGTCTGTGGTAGAATTTAGTGAGTAACCACACAAGACGTACATGTTAGCAATCATCTCGGACTCGGCGTAATGAAAAACTTTCTTCATTGATTCTTTACTTTTGCAAATTGGCATTTAACAAATGAATTCCGTGAAGCAGTTAATTAAATCTTGTGAGCTGGGCGTTGTTTTATGCAAATAGGCCGTTGTGAAAATGAGGCTAAGATCAGAAATATTCAGAATGTATTCACTTCAAAGGCCACCTGTGGTATATTTTACGTAGAAGTTTACGTATGCAGATTTATTTATTTTATTGACGAGATTTAGAAAGCACTATTCCAGTAATCACATTAAGCTTCAAAGATGTTAAATGTCATAAATGTTACCAATTGGAAACCAATGCAGAGATGACTAGGAGAGTCTCTAGCGGAGGGCTCACGAGCTTAATGCCAAATAGCGACTTCCCGTCCCAAGCCCACCGATAATAACAACTCAACTAGAGTCTCATGACTAAGTGACGTCAATTGTTTAGTTTGACGACAGGCGGTAGTGGTCCCGACCCACGAGAACTCCACCTCCAAGCAGTTTCTCATTGTTAGAAGATGACGCACATCCGGCTACCCATCGAGCTCATCTAGTTGGATACAAAGGAACACACACTAATAGCGTTTTTCGATGGTTTTGGTTCGACCTCGAACTGCGAGGAGTTGCCATGCAGAGTAAAGAGCAGCGTTGAAAGAAGCTTCCTTAAGATGTGGGCAATGGTGCCATAATCTGAGTTGATGTCGCTTTTGCTAATCTATAACTCGAACACATTTCGACACTTCACCCGGTCGACAGTGAGGGCCCAATTAAGGACGTCGGACGCTGAGGCATCGTAGGCACCGCGTTCATGAAAAGACCATATCCACCTCGGACCAAGTAGGCCTACTAACAGATGTCTGTCCAACGCGGTCGGTGACAATATGCCAGTGAGTCTCTTGTGGCCATTGCTCGCCAAACCGGAGGCGAAAATTGCCCTGTGTCAGCTTGGCCGGGCAACCAGCTGCGTCTTCCTCGGAAGAGGAAGGCACAAACTCTATAGGGTCGGCATCCCAGGGGCGGTGCCAAGGAGGGGCTAGGAAGCCTTGCCCCCCTAACTGCGGATCAGCCCCTCCAAACAAAAAGTGGGAAATCTCTGCCAATGCTTACTTCATAATATGTCAACTAAACAATGACCAACGGCAACGAAATCATAAACTGTCTCAGGCAGTGAGCCAGTGACACAAATATATCACTTAGTTGAATATCGTGGATAGGGTCACAGGGTTTATTTTAATCTTTTACGTGCCCGCAGGCTTGGGACGTTCATTAGAAGTCATATGGAAATTACGGTAAGTCGTTTGGAGCATTGAATAAAATCTACAATCTAACGACACTGAAGCTACTCTAAGCCAGTGAGCAGCCAATTATGACCGCCCAAGCGGAATATTTCAGTCAGTCTGCACTGAAGCAAGACGCTTGGTGCCGAAACCATGTTTGCCAGTGGTTTCACGCTGCATTCTTGGCTGTGCTCCATCTTACCTGCGCTACCTCTGCTGGCCAGTGTCCGGCGTTGTAGCGTGTCGGGCGCTTCGCTCCGCGACGACGGGGCAACTCCTGGTTCCTCGGGCTCGCTTGACTGCAAGGCAACACGGAGCTTTCTCGGTTTCAGGCCCCTCCATCTGGAATGAGCCACCATCGGAGCTGCGTTTGCTTCCTTTGACCAATCAAATTGGGTTTTATAAATCACTCAAGTCTTTTTTCTTTTGCCACGACTGGGTTGGGAGTGCTTCTGAGTAGATTTCTTGAAGGGGCGATATATAAATATCCAGAATGAATGATTGAATGGCGACTCAGAATATCTGACGGTTCTGGAATGATTTGTTAACGCTTCTCGGCGGTTCGTGTACAACGTAGTGTCGACCATACCCTGAACATAGTGGATCCGTTCACGCCCCGGACGTGATCGGAATCCAAGCAACTACATTCACGCCCGCCACGCTATTGGCTCAAGCATGTCATGTGAACTTGTTGACAAACGTCGGGATTTTAAAATGGCGGACATCTTGAGGGTCGTGTAGGGTCAGGTTCGGCGTCGTGAGGGTCATTTATGGTTAGATTCGGCGTCGTGAGGGTCGGTTAGGGTCAGGGTTATGGTTTGTGTTGTCATTAGAAAACATAGTCAACAATCTTCCACCGTTTTTGGGAGTGTTCATCGGTCGGCTCCTTTCACATCCTCACAATCATGTGACATGCATTGGCCAATTGCGCAGCGGGCGTGATTCGAGTCCTGTGTTTAGAATCACGTCGGGCGTGACTGTGTCTACGACCTTTACTGAAACATGTTACTGAAATTCTTGATATCTTTCAATTGTTGGTACACGGTTCAATTAGGCTCCCTTCGAAGCAAATGGAGTGACGACCTCTCTTTCATGTATAGCTATACGCAAAACGGAATGTATCTCTAAGTATATCCCGAAATGTGGTCTCCTATGTAGACACAAGGAAAATTAATAAGGTACAAACGGCGATACATACATGTTAGATACAGATCATAGTCGAAGCAAACAAATGAAAAACACTACGGCTGTGTAGTCAGGCAGTCACCCGAACAAATATGGAAATTTCCTCGTGCTATTTGTAAATCTTAACGTATTTCATGCAATTTCTTGAAATGGCCATTGTATGCTGACTTCAAAAGACATTATTTTATGATGACCTTCACTTCAAATTTCCATAGTATGAATGGAATATACGCACGCCTGTGTATGGCGTTGGTGTCAAATTGCTCCTTTAAAGAATAAATAGGGCCTAGGAGTGAGAAATGTCCTGGGCAATGCGGAACTAAATGTATTTCAGTATCACCAACAGTGGTGGGCTCCGAAACATCTGACAATAATAATATTATGTGTCATAGGCCTATTTGTTATCGAAAACTGCTACCTTAAAGTTGTAACTATGCTTTATTGGCCTGGTTTAAATAATTCTTCGGATTTTTTCTCGTGAAATTGTGAAACTTCTCAGCGTAGGCCTATAGCCTAAAACTTTTGTACCTGTAGTGTATAAATAGCCTACATTTTGTATAGGCCTATAAGAAGAAAAAAGAGCAGCTCATTATACCATTGGAATGAAGTGTTGACAGTCGAGTACGCTAACTCTGCGCACAAACCAAGTAGACCTAATTGTTTTGTTTTTGTTCAGGAATTGTGACATTTGTAACGGGTCTAGGACTCTAGGTGAGTTCCCCCTGAACATTTCCTCCCGGACATCCCCCCCCGCCATCTGCAACCTGGACTTTTTCCCCACGGGCGTTTCAATAGGATAAACCCCCCCGGATATCCCCCCCGATAAACATAAACAAACATTAAAATCAGCTTTATTATAGGTCACAAATAAAAGAACAATATTTTTTAAACGAATTTTATTTATATACAGTAAAATATAACTGAAAATTACTACTTGTGTTTATAGCAAAGGTTTTTAGTGTTAAGTTTAATTATGCTTTAGGCTATAACCTACACACAGTGTTCACAAACTAATGTTAAAAGCAATTGCTTTCAAGAAGTATTTAATTTTACGGTTATCGAAGTCTGCAATGATATTTGAGATTCTTGTTGAATAATCCGTGTACTTCTTCTTGGGTTGTTGTAGCATAATTATGTGCGCCGAAGAGGTGGTTCCATTTGACTCTGTTTGACTCTTCTAATGTTTCGTCTCAAATGTCGTATCGGTATAATCTGAACAGCAGCTTGATGACTGAGTTGCTGTAGCCTAATGCTTGACCCAGAATTTGCTGTGGTGTTTCTTCATTTTCCTCTGCCTTTCGTTTGATACTTGCCTGGACCTTCAACACCTCTACATGAACCGAATCCTCAGCATGAGTGTGTTCATGCAGGTAACTAACAATTGATAGATCTTCATTTAATTAGACCTTTGCTTTACACTCACTTAAATTGTTCCTGAACCTCTACGACCTTCGCACTCATTGCAAATTACGTCATTTGATAATTTTGTTGATTAACGTAAACAAAACCGTTTAAAATAACTTTGTTTTTTCCACGTACACTAGCTACAGTTTCCAACTGCATCTCTATGGGTTTTCTTCCAACTGCATTTTAACAAATTCGTGTCAGATTACATAGCAACAGATTGAGTAAATATCTAAACTTAATTAAACCTTCACTTTAACTTCTTTAAGCATTAATCAGTAATTCATTTAGACTCCAAGCATTAAAAAGCTTGGTTGTCTATCCAATCTGTTGCTATAATAACATAGAAATTGTTGACCTTCTGTGGACATTTGGGGGAGAAATATCCGGGGGTGTTATCCTATTGAAATTGAAACGCCCAGGGGAGAGATGGCTCTGCGCACAAACCAAGTAGGCCTAATGTGTTTTTTTGTTCAGCAGTTGTGACATTTGTAATCACATGGTTGGCAACCGTATCTTTATTGCATTAAATACGCATAGTTCTGCATTTGTAATATCGGAATTGCTATGTTAAGTTAAGCGCAGAACAACGTCAAAGTAGGGAGAGGGAGAGAGAGACAAAAAGACAGAGAGAGACGGACTGTCTGTCTGTCTCTATCTGTCTGTCTGTCTGTCTCCGCATTACTGATTGGCCCTTAGGCTGTAATGAATCATGGTTTAGTCTCCCACTTCCTAACGACTATAGCCAACTTTATGCACAGGTAACGCTCAAGCATGTCCACTCATTCGTTCATGCACAACGGACTGTTTGCTGAAAGACTGGTATATATGACAGAAAATAAGACGAAGTTTGTAATCGTTTGTGCTATAGCAGCTTCTGGACAACACGATCTTCTGTCCTTCCAACGCGCAAATAAGCATATATCCTACTTGTGGACCTGTTGCGGTAAGATCTGTTAAAAGGCCGTCAACTTTCAGCGTTCCGGACTTCATATGTGAACAGGAGTGGTGTCAAATATATCAAGCGTGATTGCAAAAAGAATTCACATTTGATGAATGGCGCAACTATTTAGAGTACTAATCAAACATCAACGACTGGTATATGTTTCTGATTGGTGAGACCGTGTACGTGGAATAAGTGCAAAGAAGAAAAGAGGCCAGAACTAAATTAAAGAAAAGATATTATTAGTATTATTATCAAACGACAAGTTGGAAAAAGATGGATAGTTTAAAATGCTGCAGTGAGAAATACTAACCTAAAATCGTTTCAATAAACATGTTCCAAATCGAGGAAACTTCAAACAAACTGGTGCCATTACAAACGACACCATACAGCAAGAGACATCAAGTACCTGCTTATGAAAGTATTAATGAAAGTTTTCAGAGAAATTCCTCGATTATTAAAATGCTAGAAGACGGCGACAGTGAATCACATCGCAGTTGTCGTCCTTGTTATGAAACCAAAATTCGAGATTCATGCTTAAGAGAACACGACAGTTCAAGATATCATAGAACAGGCTTTCTTGAGTCGAAGCAGGATGAAAAGAAAGATGTTAAAATGCAGCCGAACGAAGGCTGTTTCCAAACAAAGACTGATGACAAAATCACTAAGAGTCGTGACACGAGTGACCAAACCTGTCGCAGGCCATGTCCCCGTTGCAACCTCGAGACGATTGTTCGAAGAAAGCATTTGAAGACAATGGCATCCGGAATACATGTGATATGTTGCCGGTGCAAGCTTGACTGGTGCTTCACATGTGAATCCCCGTGGCATCCAGGTGATGCGTGCAATGAGCTTAGCTACAATTCATCGGCTCATGAAGGCAAAGCAGAACACCCTGGACCTAAGATCCCAGGAGACAGCATAGATAGCGATGAGTGCAATGAAATAAGAACTGTTTATGAAAATTTCAATTGTAACGAATTGAAAGAAATTCCTAAAGGCCACTTCAAAGAATCGAGAACGAATATTTCGAACAAAGATATCCCGTCATTTAGTGCAAAATACATCAACAAAGTTGAAGAAGAACCTAGTGTTATTCTTAACATTGAAAATACTTGCGATATATGTTTCGCTATTTCCAATCGAGGCATTCGTGTATGTTGTCAGATTCGAGTCTGTGGTGATTGCATCAGGACTTATCTTACATTGAAAATTAGCAGCGGAGTAACTGGTATAACCTGTCCCAATCATGGTTGTAATCAAATCATAACAAAAGCGAAGATACGTAGATCCGTCGATGCGAGGACGTTCCTAAAACATCAACAAAATATCGTCAATGCGAAACGAGATCCTTACAGAAAAACGTGTCCACGCTGCAGTTATATTACAGTAATAGATACGTTGAATGGAAGTAAAGATGGTCTCAGAATCAATTGTCCTGAATGTGAACTTTGCTGAATCGTGAACGAATATTTCGAACAAAGATTCCCGTCAAGTGCAAAATACATCAACAAAGTTGAAGAACCTAGTGTTATTCTTAACATTGAAAATACTTGCGATATATGTTTCGCTATTTCCAATCGAGGCATTCGTGTATGTTGTCAGATTCGAGTCTGTGATGATTGCATCAGGATTTATCTTACATTGAAAATTAGCAGCGGAGTAACTGGTATAACCTGTCCCAATCATGGTTGTAATCAAATCATAACAAAAGCGAAGATACGTAGATCTGTCGATGCGAGGACGTTCCTAAAACATCAACAAAATATCGTCAATGCGAAACGAGATCCTTACAGAAAAACGTGTCCACGCTGCAGTTATATTGTAATAGATACGTTGAATGGAAGTAAAGATGGTCTCAGAATCAATTGTCCTGAAACTTTCAATGTGAATTATGCGTACATATTCGAACAAAGATATGTCATGTGTGTATGTCTGTGTAACATTGAAAATACTTGCGATATATGTTTCGCTATTTCCAATCGAGGCATTCGTGTATGTTGTCAGATTCGAGTCTGTGGTGATTGCATCAGGATTTATCTTACTTTGAAAATTAGCAGCGGAGTAACTGGTATAACCTGTCCCAATCATGTAATCAAATCATAACGAAAGCGAAGATACGTACATCAGTCGATGCGAGGACGTTCCTAAAACATCAACAAAATATCGTCAATGCGAAACGAGATCCCTACAGAAAAACGTGTCCACGCTGCAGTTATATTACGGCAATAGATATGTTGAATGGAAGTGAAGATGGTCTCAGAATCAATTGTCCTGAATGTGAACTTTTCTGGTGCTTCAATTGTCAAGCTAATGGCATCGAAACAAGACATGCAGTGAATATCGATCTGGAGACGAAGAGATATTCAAGAAATGGGCGTTAGATCATTCCTCTGGACAGATTAATGCACAAAGATGCCCAGAGTGTCAGGTATGTGTGTATATTTGTCCATATGTATGTGTATGCGTACATATTCATATACATGTGTGTATGTCTGTGTATGTGCGTATGTGTGTGCATGCATGTATTTATGTGTGTATGGTTTATGTATCTATCTGTAATTGTGCATGTATGAATGTATGAATGTATGCATGTTTTCGTCTGGGTTCGTCTGATCGAAAACTAACGAAGAGAAATCCTGAGTAGGTTTCTTGAAGAGGCGCTATAAGAATTCTCATAATGAATGAATGAATGAATGAATGAATGAATGAATGAATGAATGAAAGCCTTTTATTCAGCACCAAGTCACAGTTCTTTCCACAACAAGGTCAATTGCTCTGAATTGTTTGCAATTTCTGTTTCAATCGACAGTCAAAAGAATACATTCCAAGTTTACATGAAATTTGTCTTCAATATATCGTTGTATATCTCTTCTTTATTTCATCTTCCTCGTCACTCTCTCCCTCGCGCGCTCCTTCTGTCTGTCTCTGTTTCTGTCTAAAAAATTATCTGTCTGTGTGTGTGTGTGCTTTGTCTGTCTCTGTCTGTCACGTGGTCTCGGAGGCAGACAGAGAGAGACAGACAGACAGACAGTCTGTCTCTCTGTGTGAAAAGACTCAAGCAAAGGAGGTGTACAATGTAATGTAATCCATTCTCCGCGTTCGGATGGTTTCTGAAATTTAGTATGAGTGAAAAGACAAGAAACTCTAAATTTTTTACATTCACTATGACTGCTTCATCATGTTGCATACTTCTGCATTGTACAATGTACAGTGCTCGTGCTTCAGCTCCTTGCCAAATTCCGTAGTGACAACTAATTATCACTGATTTTGCCTATATGCCTACATCACTACGGTCTTGTTTATTTGTGAACCTGACCGAGGCCCATTCATTTTACCTGGTTTCTGGTGCTGTTCTTTCGGTTTGGTCACATTTTCTGCTGCTATATATAGGGCAAGTAACAATTCTCATCTTGATCATGGTACAATTTTTAGACCATCTTCAAATGCACGTCGTGGGTTGACTTCGTATCTGGTTATGCTTCTTCTTGTGACATTCAAATACGCCCTGGTCCGGTTATCAATCAGTGTTTGTGTATTGGTCTATTAAATATTTGTTCTCTTCGATATAAGACTGCAGTCTTACATAATTTTCTTTCTGAGCACATTGGCCTAACTGCTCTGAATGAGCCCGGGCTGAAACCCAATGATACATCAGCAATTCAGTATTCTTTTGTAATCCTCCCTTCTGATCCTCACCCTCTCTACATTTTTATCATGAATGAGCCTCGGTTCAGAGGCAGAGGTGGGGGACTTACTTTTCTTATCAAATCATATCTCCCTCTGCTTGAGTTCACTTTGCAGCACCTAGCACCCAAGTCATTTGAGCTCTTGCTGCCACTTCCAATTCTGGTAACAAGCAAGTATTGCTTGCTAATGCTTATCCCCCACTATCCTTCTCTTTGATTGACTTTTTGAGTGAATTTAATTCACTACTTGAGTATTTTATTTCCTCACCTTCGGAAATAGTTATTGTGGGTGACTTTAGAAGTATAGATGTAGCTAAGTACTTCTAGTTGGGTTTTCTTGATACGGTTTGAAGGGTTTGACCTGCGGCAGCTCATTCATTGCCTTTCCAACTCATAGTAAGGATCGCTCCTTGGACGCCTTGCCAACTCGCTCTGATTCTAAATCATTTAACTAGGTTACTTTTGTTAGAGTCAAATATTTAGATCATGCTGCCATTTTCTATAAATTTGACTTGCATTTTAAACCGCCACCAAATTATAAAATTATTAAATTTCGCCACAGCATAAAAATGATTTAAATTAGTCAAAGTTGATATCTTGCGCAGTTGCATTTATAAATTTTTCATGTTAACTTCGCGTTGATTCATTGCCATGGTGAAAATTTAATATAACTTTCAGGTATACATTCAAAGGAACGGCGGATGTAACCATATAAAGTGCACCCAGTGTGGATCCGATTTCTGTTACGAATGCGGGGAAAGAGGTTTCAATCATGGACATTATGAAACGAGGAATAATTTTAATGTTGGAGCTGACAATCTCATTCAAGCAAGGAATGATTACAATGTTGAAAGAAACTACCAGCCTCGCCCTGAACGAAGGTGGAATCGGTTACGTTCGATCGGACGACTTTCAAGAATCATTGGGTGCAAGATGAGCGTAGGATTTTTCACGAGAAATGGGTCGATGTTTCTTCTCGTAAGTTCTTCATTCTCTGTAGGTAACGTCCTCTGCGTTTAGTTTTTGAACTAATCGCAGAGAACTAAATTGACTCACTGCAAAACACTTTTTAGTCCTGCATCCTCTAACCCAGGTTACCTTTGAACTCAGATTGAACTGAACAGTCTTCTGTTTCAATGGAGTTTGAACGTTATATGCGTCTAATATAAAGTTTAATTACGTCTTAATTTTTGAGTTCTTAGTTTGGAGCAATTCTTCGTTCCTTTCATCGTTTAATGCTGAAAATACCTATTCACTGCAGAGCTCTAACCTAGCCTCATCATGCAGCTCGCGCTGTACATTACCTAACACAGAGTTAATGAATTGTATGGTTACTTCACTAATTAATTAAGCTTAAAGAGAGAACAACTAAAACTAGGCCCCTTTGTATCTCTAGAAATTATGTGATTTGCTGTTTCAGATAGGAATCTTGTTGTGCAGCCATAATTTCCTTACGTTGTCTTAGTCTAATCTAAATTACGATTCGGTTGTTTATGCGTCACTTTAATTCACAATATTTTGAATTATTTCTAATGAGCGTTTAGCGTTAAAGTTTTTGTTGATGATGATAATTATCAAGATTAAATTGAATCATTCTGATACATTGTTCTATTTGTATTTTACAGTGTTCATCGTTTTGTTCGTTTCCACATTCATTGGTTTCCTCACCATCTGGTGTTATTTTGTCGCAATCGCGAATCGCGGGAGAAACAATTCGACATCATACAATGACAGCAATTCGTCTCTTCCTTATCTGAATTCGAATTTGTCCGGCATTGTGACTACCTCAATTGTCAATTGTACGAAATCACCGTTTACAATTAGTTCCTGCATACTCATATATGCATACGTACAATACGTAGTTACGTACATACATACGAATGCATAGATACATACATTCGTACTGATTTACATACTGTATATACTTAACGTGTATTATACTATGATGTATAATAGGCTTACTGGACATCGGGTCAAATCGATTGACGTTCTTTGCTTTAATTTTGCCATTTGAAGGCTAGTAGAACTAATGTATTCCGTCAACGTAAATGCATATAATTATTATGGGTGGTCTAAACAATTGTCTATATAAACATATATGTATATGTATGTATTATCAGAACAATATATATATACATATCCTTTTTAGGTGGTGTTTGCCATTGAAGAATTTCTACTGAAGAGGCGGTATAAAAATTCGCGATAATGATTACGATTACGGAAATTATGTAGACAACGGTATTTACATTTCGTGTTGAGTGCCTAAATCAAAATCTATCTTGGAAAGAGCTTATTGCGCTTGTATCTACGAAGTTAGCAACCATGGATCAGCGAAGACGTAACTTGAGAAGACCAATGTGCTAGTATCATAATTAAGCCTACGATAATTGACTCTAGTTTATTAAGTGCTATGGCGCGGAATTTGTTTTCTTCTCTGATCGTAACTCACAATAATAAATATTGGTCTTCTTCAAAATGCATATAAATGTGATTTATTTTCTACGCGGTAACACTGTTGTGACGCTGTCATTATAGTTTTTGAACTTGATTATTTGTTGATTTGCAAGTACTGTATTTTCATTGCAAGAATAATTATCGTCAAACCAAAAGGAATGCTGAAATTGAAAGCCACCTGTAAATATTCATAATGTAAATGAAGCAATCCAGTTTTATTCAGTTGTACTTGGGTCGGTTGGTCGTCCGATATTCGGAGTTGTCGACCAACAGCAGAATTCGAACACTCGGATGTTGATGAGTAGTTTCATACGTCACCAGGTGCATCTTCCAGCAGCGACACCGACCGACCGAGCTGAACTACCTTACAGTTCAACTCTACACTTAAGTAGTCTTTAGGTCGGCGTCGCTCGGTCTACATATTTTCACGTGCAGGCCTGTGTGGCTTAACCACAGGCACGATTCCCCTACCTATGCTACGCACGACGAGTATTTCCGTTAGAGTCCAAAAAGAGGACGTAGTTACACCTTGATCTGGAATTTTTTGGGGACGCAGGCTCATTGCTTTCGGGATGTGTCTCCCCGCTAAATTTTGTTGAATTTCCACACTGTAAAGGTAGCATTTTAAGCTGTATCTGAACAAAATTGCTCTATAATTTGAGTGCTGATAGGAACCAGCTGTCACTCGTAGCTTACATGTAGTTTGAGTCGTGTTTGAGTTTGGGGAGGGATGTCACCCCTCCCCTACAGGGACGTCATTTCAGTTTTTTCAGGGGGGCAAGAAAATTATGAAGACTCATATTAAAGAAAAACTTTGGAAGCCTCCACACCACTGTCACAATAAGAATACGATCATGCTTAAACAACTTAATAGGCTTATTTGCTCAACAAAGGAGCATTCCTGGTCCTTTTTTCTGCAAAATTTCTTATGACAATTCAAAATAAATCAATTGTTCAGGCAATATTAGACTCAATTAATGCTCAACAAAGCCAAATCCACAAGACATTAATGAGACATTATAGACCTTAAAAATTCTTAATCACCTTGAGTTGCAGAGGCTACTGTTGATGGAATAATAATTATTATTGTCAACAGTATATGTAAGCTGACACACACATTTGGAAATTGCTTTGAAGGATTGCACTGCGTTAAAAAGTCCAACAGGTCCAGTGGTGTTAAATGGGTACATTCAAAATTTGCCTTATGTACAGAGGGTAAATGATTAATTTCTGTTATTGAGGTCAGCAGGATATTGCTTTGCTGAAGCTACAGCTTTTTCTGCCAACTCACTTGCAGAAGTGGTTAGATATTTCCACAAGAAATGAAACCTTTCTGCCAAATTTGATTAAATATGCATAACATAGGAAAACTTTGACTGTGAAATAAGTTCTATAATGTAAGACTGATGAATAGCAAATTAGCTTACCTTCACAGGTGTCAGTTTATTATTGATAGTTACATCTACACCTACATGTAGGCCCTATGTATCATAAGAGTTCTATCCATTAGCCGCATCACCCGATCCAAACAAAACGTGCAGAGAATGACACTCCAAACTGTATATAATATACCAATGGGACAATCTGTGTGACTGAAAGGTTTTGGCTTAGCAAGGGCAAGGGCTCCTGGCTAGAAATTTGATATAGGTCTACTGCAAAACCTGGTTTCATGCATGAGAGCCAGAATGTGGGTGGGAGGCTAGTTGATGAGAGATATCTTCCTGATGGTGAAGCTGCATGGGAATGTTGGGAAAGGGTCATAAAAGGTGAGTATAATGAAAGAAAGCATGAACATTAGCATTGACCTACATCATGTAGAGGCTATCAGGGGCTATCAATCTTACAACTATACTGTTGACCGGTACCTCTGTGGGCTCTCTCGGCTAGTCGCCTTTGACAGGCAACTCTGTGTGTGTGTTCTCTCGGCCAGTCGGCATATGAGATAATCTGTGTGACTGAAAGGCTGGATTGCTTGTTCGTCTCCAATTACATAGTACTTCTATAGCTAAAGCAGACCTACTACAAATTTCATTTATATAATTATGTACATCTTTCTAACTGTCTCGGTACCTCGGGCTACGTGCAAAGTGCATACGAAGAGGTAGACAAAAATCAATGTACTTAGAAAACCACAAGTGAATAATCAATCAATCAATCAATTTCGTTTATTCACAACACCAAGCTGACAGGTCGCAACTTGTTACAGGTAACAGCTATGAAAAATTGTCTAAGCTCTGACAGTTAATTATTAAATGGGTTGAGATAGCAAATATTATCTCTGCTCTAACATTTAGTTACTAAAGAAGAATTAGGCTAGTGGCAATGTTAGTTAGGGCGACAAACGAGGTAGCTAATATGGTATAAACCGGAGATAATGTATTTAGTAGATATTTTTAAATAATACACGTGATATGAAATTGCGATCGTCAATAGGGCTGCTGTCCTAGACTCCTAGTGACGAATTAAGTTATATTATTTCATCAAATGCACTGACATACATAATTTATAGTTGATTTTTCAGGGGCGGGGCAAATGCCACACCCCTGCCCACCCCAAAATGACGTCCCTGCTCCCCTATCTAAACTTTTTCGAATTTCCACACTGTAATGGTAGCATTTTAAGCTGTCATCTGAACAAAATTGCTTTATTATTTGAGTGCTGATAAGAACCAGCTGTCACTCTTAGCTAACATGCAGTTTGAGTCGTGGTTGAGTTTGGGGAGGGGTTTGGGGAGGGGATGTGACCCCTCCCCAGTGCTAAAACTTTTTGAATTTCCACACTGTAATGGTCACAATTTACGCTGTCATCTGAACAAAATTGCTCTATTATTTGAGTGCTGATAAGCACCAGCTGTCATTCGTAGCTATTACTATTATATTCATGAAATATTTCAGAAATATTGGGGGGATATAAGCAGCTCCGTCCCCCCCACCTCAAGTTTGGGGGGGGGACCGTCCCCCCTGTCCCCCCTAAGTCTCCGCCCCTGCCCCTACCTGTGCTACGCACGATAGTGCATTCCTGCAACGCCTACGCATAGCACACGTCTCTGCCTTCTCTCATTACTCTCTGGCTCTATCTGTCTGACTGTCCGTGTCTGTCTGTCTGACTCTTTTGTCTGACCGTCTCCCTCTCGCTCTGTATCTCTGTCTGTTCTTCTCTCTGCCCCTGTCTGTGTCTGTGTATAATATTAAAGTGTCTGTCTGGTTGTCTCTGTCTGTCTTCCATCTATCCCTCTCTCAAATTCCTGTGTGTGCCATACACACCCCTACAGTAAGGTCTGAATAATGACACTAATAACACGTTTCTAGCTCTCACACAAGTTGAGATACAGGCAGATAAAGATACGAAGTCGAGCGGGTCGGGTAAAAGTTCGACGACCAGTATCTCGGACAGTAATAGACCAACAATATTTATGGGCGGGTTTATTCATGTCTTATGTGGACCAACAAGTGGCCTAAGTTTCATGTAAATGCAGGGTCCGATTTGTCAAAAAAGAAGCAGGGGGGTCGGAAATCTATAGAACTATTAAAAATTTACTGAGCCACAGTAATATTTTTAACCCCCCCCCTCTTATGGGCCTTCCCAGCCAGTGATGGGCACGATTAGTTAAATTGCTTATCGATTAAAATTAGATTTAGAAAATTCTTGTAGCTAAAGAATTAGCTGTTTGGCTAATTAATTAGCTAATCGATTAGAATTTAATCGATTAGTTAGCCTACCCATCTCTGTTCCCAGCATCCGTTATGTTTTCTTCCCAACACCCATCATCAGTATAATATACATTTATATATATATATATGCATGAATATATATATATATGCACAATACAATACAAAGCATACAGAACACCATTTGTAAATTGCTACAGTACAATGCAACTTTTGTTAACAATACAATTGCTTGCTGTCACTGTGTGTTTTGCTTCAATCAGAAATTTCAAATGAAATTGTGAAGATTAAATTAAAATAAAAACCTAGAAAGCCACCACACCTTGGCCACTGTCAAACAGCCACAAATAAGAATATGTTCATACCTTAAAACACTTAATAAGCTTATTTGATTAACAATGGAGCTTTCCTGACCTTTTTCTGCAAAATGTCTTATGACAGTTTTAAAATCAATTTTCTGGCAATACTCAGCCTGGCCAAATCCACAAGATATTCTTGAGACATTGTAGACCTTACAAATTCTTAATTAGCTTGAATTTGATGAATGATCTCTCTGCAGAGGTTACTGTTTCCGGAATTAAGGTTAATGTTTCCGGAATTAACAGTATAACCTAAGCTCACACAAACATTTGGAACTTGCTCAGAAAGATTGTACTGTGTTAATAAGTTCAACAGGTCAACGGTGTTAATTGGGCACATCCAAACATTATCTTATGTACGGAGGGTAAATTTTGAATTTCTGTTATGAAATCCTCACCATTAAAGAAAGCAAGATATTGCTTTGCTAAAGTTAAAGTTTTTCTTCCAACAAACAGGCAGACATGGTTAGATATATATTTCCACAAGAAAGCAAACCTTTCAGGGCTCCTGATCTGTCACCATACATTTTGGACGGCTTATCTAAAACTTTTACTTTTTATATCTGAAGGCTTAAATAAATATATGCATAAATTGGAAAACTGCAAAATAAGTTCTATAATGTCAGACAGATGAACAGCAGAAGAGCTAACCTTCCTGATGATGAGGCTGGCGATGGATCCTATGACTCATTTCAATTGGGGTGCGTGTAATGAATGGGGGCTAGGGCCTATAGGAGACTGGAGAAAGCTTTAGCATTGACCTACACGATGTGAAGGGCACTGTGGGTTAGCAGGGCACTATCAATCACTTGCTGGACCTTGATCGGTAACTCCTCCGGCTCAGCCAGAAACTACACTCCGGGTTCTCTGGGCCCAGGAGCAATGAACCGGCTGCACCCTCTCTTAGGCCCTGCCTGTCATAGTAACCAAGTGACAACGCAGATGAAAGTACGGTAGCCGAGAGGGACCAGGTTGTTGTATTATCTGAAAAGATAACCCTATTCCTTAAAACGTATATCCTAATATCAACCTACATCAGGC
This sequence comes from Aporrectodea caliginosa, assembly GCA_020284085.1. Taxonomy (NCBI): domain Eukaryota; kingdom Metazoa; phylum Annelida; class Clitellata; order Crassiclitellata; family Lumbricidae; genus Aporrectodea; species Aporrectodea caliginosa. Next base: position 42,889 of record JACEVL010000991.1, read on the forward strand.
CGATTGGTCATAATGAAGACTATATTTTTTATTATGCATGCAGTCATTTGGAGTAGGACTGTGGGTAATGAATTTGAGGGGGTCCAGCCGACCCCCCCGGGGGTCGGCCAAAGGCCAGAAGCAGGGGGGTCAAAATGAGAAGCAGGGGGTCCAACCCCCCCGACCCCCCGGCAAATCGGACACTGTGTAAATGCGAGTCGGTCATGTCTATCATGTTGGTTGAATTGACGAGGAATCACCCTTTGATAATAAACAGCAGCCTGATTTCTGAAAAATGTCACGTGACAGGACCCACTGATCGCATGGAACCTACCAAAAACTAATAACCATATGACCAAACCAAAGTGTACACAAAGTTTGGTGCTTTTGTCCAACCGGTCCTCATCCGACTAAATTTGCGGTCTAACAGACTGCACTAATGGTGCCACAATCTGAGTTGACGTCGCTCTTGCTAACCTATACCTCGAATATGTTTCGACACTTCACCCGGTCGACAGTGAGGGCCCAAGGACGCCGGACGCTGATGCATCCTAGACGCGTTGTTCATGAAAAGACCATACCCACCTCGGACCAAGTACAGAGATCTGTCCAACGCGGTCGGCCCGCAAGGTGACAATACGCCAGTGAGTCCCTTGTGGCGACTGCTCGCCAAACCGAGGCGCAAACTGCCCTGGTCAGCTGCCCGCCTTCCTCGGAGGAGGACGGCACAAATTATTTAGGATCGGCATTCCTCGAATTTAATATTCCGAAGCCAGCGAAAGCAAACGCTCCGACGAAGGATGATTGTTAACGTACCTGAAATGACACATTTAAAACACGAAATTTTAGCGTCGAATAGGCCTACATATCAAACCTTATTGCGAAAAGATCAGGATTATAACATTTACTTTTAAGGTTATAGTTGCTATGACAATCGTTCTGAGACTTTGAATTTATAGTGCACAAATTGTAATAAGTTTACACACAATCCGTGATACTTGGTGAGCAACACCACAGTTAAAAGCCCTGTAAAAGCTTTTCATTCTATTTTACGACTGTTCTAACGCTGGCTGACTTTTGGCTGGAATTCTATATATATTGTATATGTTAGGCATTATGGCTCGAATCACGCTGTCGTCAGAATTTCAACAGATCTAGGCTAACGTACGTAACTAAATTATTGCTATTCACTGTTGTTACACAGAATATTTCGCAATTAGTGATATAGAGCAAAGCCAATTTTTATCAGGCTATATGCAGAGCTTTATGTATGTCTGCATAGGCTGTAAAGTAGTCATTGCCGTTTTCTTCTTAGGAGCTTCTAGACTTAATAAGAAATGTATTGAAGTTCACAGCTTGTATAAACCCAAATTTGATGTCCAAAATGAGAAGCACTTTGATGTATTTAAGCCCCTTTAAACACATATTTTAGCAATTTAGAATTCATCATTCATCAAACGGAATAGTGGAATTTGTCATATAGTAACAAAAGGCAGACATGTTTAACTGCGTGGGATTAATAGTGCCGTCGCTTGATGACATCGAGTCACAGGACCAGTCTTGAAAATTTACAAGATAGAACAAGAAATACTTGATTGATTCGGAGTGATGAAAACCACGAAGCTTGAAGCTAAGAATAGAAAAGAATGTCGAAAATCAAGAGCTTCTGAATTTCAATATCTAGATTCAGAATTAATTATCAAGATTATTCAAAGAGTTGTGGCCCAGAGAATTGAATAGTAGGCCATATCTCAGAGCAAGGTTTCTGCCGGTAGTTCTAAACGAATTAATCGTAGATATTGCCCTCGTTGTAATCTTGAGGCAGTAGTCACGATTGGAGGGAAGAGATTTCGTGCTTCAGATCAGTGGCATCTACCAATAGAGAGGAGGTTTGGTAGAACGATCTCTCACGGTTTCCAGAAGTGGGGGGGGTTGACGTACTTTTCGAACATAAACTGGGGGTTGCTGATTTCCAATGATGAAGCGGTCTGCAATACAGTTTTGAGTAACTTTTGAGTCTCTAATGCATAAGTCGGCCATAGCTTGGATGTGCTTTCCCATTCCAGGTGGGTTTAGACGCCATTGCTTCTGATCAAATGAATTATTGTAAATTAGAGTGGTGCCAATATCCATGGCATCAAAATATCAACTGTGAAGAAATGAATCTTTAAAAAAGCCAATGTTGTTCCAGGACATGTTAAAACCAAATAACGTTCATTGTAGCTTAGTCAAAGAGAAAGCCACGAATCCAGCCATTAATTCAATCGTTCACGACGATAAAGGTCTTACGTCAAAGGATATTTTGCTTGTGTAAGAATAATCCAAGGTTGTTTTTAGGTCAAAACGGTCAATTTAAGAGAAAACTCTGAGGAAATGGCCATAAGTCATCCAAATATTGTTCAATATGTGTTATTCTGTTACCTGTTTGCTCGGGCTGAAAAAGGCTATATATATAGGGCTTTTATAGACCTATCAGACGACAAAGTTCTACAATACAAACACAATTCAAGTTCACTTCAGTCGTTCATGTGCACTGCAGAGCACATCCTTGATTTATATATAGAATCTTCATCTTTCTCAATAATATGCTGGGTATACACCTTGCAAAATGGTTCTCACTGACACCTACATAAACTGTCATGACTCATAGCTACAGAAACCGGAGACAATTTCAAAGTAGGCCTATATTCCGATACGCGGAGTCTGCTAAAGAATGCCTTGAGGACACATGAAAATAAAATACAACGAGCGATACATACATAGATACAGAATCAAAATAACCTTTCAATCATCCTAACAAACTGTGGCTGATTATATAGGCAGAAAGTCATTCGCTAGATAGCAGCAGGCGGCAATGAGGAAGACCAGAACCAGTGATAAATGAGCAGAATTTAAGTTTATTCGCTGTTTGAAATAATGCGGTAATCTTTTCTCTGGTTCTCTGCCTCATGTCCTCTCGCTGCTAAATCTTTCAGCTTTCTGTATCAATCTGTCATCATCCAATCCAACATCATCTGCCATGGTCTTCCTCTTGTTCACCTCCCCTCCATTTTTTTCTTCGATGACAGTTCTTAGTATTGAGTCTCCTCTCAGAGTGTGTCTGATCAATTTCCTTTATCTCTTTCTTATTGTGTGCATTAGGGTTCTTTCTTCTCCAATTCTTCTCATCACTTCTTCATTTTGTTTTATGTTCAGTCCTGCTGTTTACTTCATTTTTCTCCATATCCACATTTCAAAAACCTTCAGTCTTCTCATGTCCGCTTTTCTCATGGTCCATGTCTCGGCTCCGTACAGCACCACACTCCATATCAGTGTCTTTACCATTATCATCTTCAGATTCCTGTTTAGTTTCCTCTCAGGGGTTCTGTCCTTTTTGAGAACGTATCTTTTCCTAGTGCTATCCTTCTTTTAATTTCCTAGTGGCATCTGGCATCTGTCGTGATCAATGATCATACTTCCAAGGTAGTAGACTTCTTTCGCTTGTTGTATTTCTTTTCCTCCACTGTATATTCTAAAATTGCAAAGGAGAAATGTCTTTGTGCTATTATTAACAATCGTCCTTGAACAAATGAAGTGTCTGATACAATTTCTTAGAATGACCATTATTGCACGCTGACTTCACTTCAAATATCCACAGTGTGGACCCTATATACCCAAGCCTCTAGTCTATAATTATTATCACCTTTTGTTATGTTGCTTACTCATAGGTACAGTTCCTAGGAAGTGGGAACCTCTTTGAAAGGATCGCGGAACTATGCGACCTACAGTATGCAGTGTTAAAGAGCCGACCCGCGGGCCAATTCTGGCCAGCCGACTACACAGTTTAAGAATAAAGTTCACATTTGTCATTTGTAATGCTTAACGAGTTGTATGTGATGTACCGTATGTACGTGACTGATAATGCAGATCAAAATTAAGATTTTCAAACTTAATTTAACTGCTGGCATGCTAAAAAATGCACCATTTATGATTAATTTCTGCAAAACATTTTCGGGGGACGGGCTCACCGAGCTCCCTCCCAGATCCCTACCCCATTTTGTCAGCTGCCTTCGGCACCATGGCCCACCACTTGCTAGAAACATAATGCCACTGGCCCACGATAAAAAAAAAGGTTTTGACACTACAGTCACGCGCCAAAAAATTTGACAATAATGCGAGGCACATAATAATGTACTTGTATGCCTATCGTGAGGCCATAATATGTTTTATTGCCCTGATTTTACGCAGCTACTGTGAAATTTCTAAGCATTGGCCTATAGCCTACAACTGGTCTTTAGTGTATTGACTGCTTTTATTTTGCATATTGGAAGAAGAAAACGAACAGTCCCTTAGGCTAACCTCGAGAGGCGGACTTGCGTATGAAGTATTAACAGTCGAACACGTTAACTACAAGACTATCGCGCTACACCATAAACAACGAAAGGTAAAAAGTAATTGCTATGTTTATGTTAGGCTATTATAGGATTTCTTAGCAAATGGTTCACAACAGTTACTGTAGGTTATCTTTATATTTTTAACTGCTTGCTCTGTGTAATCGTAATCTCCAAATTAAAAGTTAAGGGAGGTCACCAGATTGTTCACGAGGACAGCGTCAAAGTCACATTATTTGTTCACAGATGCCAAGTGAAAAATATAATCCGGTTGCCTGAAGACCAGAGAGAGAAATAGACAGACAGACAGACAGACAGACATACAGAGACAGAGAAAGAGAAAGAGAAAGAGAGACAGAGAAACAGACAGACAGACAGAAAGACAGACAGACAGAGACAGAGACAGACAGAGAGACAGAGACAGACAGAGAGAGCGTCTCGCAGGAGCTGTGTCGGTATGTTGTCTTTAAGTCGTCATAAAAGTGGAAACGGAAGGTGAATAGATACAATCATGTAAGTGTATGATTTTCTTGAAAGGTGTGACTTTACTTTTGATTGGAAAGCCTAAAGAGAGATAGATGTAGTATAGAGGCGTTTGAGGCAGACGATGGTGGATGAACTACAAGATGGGCTATAGAAATTGGGAATTGGCAGGTTTTATGGTGATGGGTTAAGGCTACAGTCGATGTGCAGTGTGGTAAATAGGCCAGTTGCAGTAGTGATGAGTGGATCGATTAGTTTGAATATAAGAAGAAAGGCAAGAAATTGTTCTGTCTTGTTCAGATACTGTGAGATTTCTTAGCATTTAGTTTACAATTACAATTATTACAAAGCTTTAACAAGCTTTAACGAGCGCAAGGTCACAGAAATTTACATTTGGTATATCAACTGTTTGCCTAGTTTGCATTTGAAACGAAAGTCACTGGCTAATCTTGCGCATACGAAATGTATTTTCCAATCGTAATCGTAATCTCGAGACTTCTAAAGCGCGACTTAAAGCTAAGCGCAGGGCACCGGTTTATTCACGAGCGTAGCGTTATGTCAGAGGTCTAAGTCCAGTTGCCAGGAGACCAGAGAGAGAAAGTGGCAGAGGAGTTGCTAAGGAGGATTCTTCCGGAAGATGAGTGACTGGAAAGTGGAGGACGGGATGTAGTGCGGAAAGTTTCAACGCAATGAATTTCTTATACTTTTGAATCTAATCAAATCGCCTAACTAATAGTCAGGAGAAGTAAATGTGAGTCACATTGGTCGCTGTGCTGTAATGAATCATGGTAATGAATCATGCTTTAGTCTACTAGCTAACGTCTAATAACACGCGCAAGGTAATTTAAGAAATTCCACTCTCCTAGCTTCTATTATAGCCGACGTTTTGTGCAGACAACACACATACATGTTAACCCAGTAGTTCATGCATGACGGCCTGCCTGCTCAACGACTTGTGCAGCAAATACCACGACTAAGTATAGCCTATAGCATGGATCTCTCTATACGTCGTTTATGCACTATTAACATCTACGAAACACGATCAAATGTTGTAAAATGGCTACAGGTAACCTGTGACATTATTAACCTCCAACCCACCAGCTGGAGTCAGTTGTGACCTCATTGATACAAACTTCGAAATAGTCATTGGATTTCTTTTAGGTAACTGGAAAAAGTTCGATTCTTAAGACAGCGTTTTAAACCCACAACACGTGTGCTTTTCTTTCACATAACGCGACGGAGTGGAAGTTGAGCCAACCTAGAGAACTTTGCAAACTGAATATAACGCCTACAAGGGTTGAAAATATGATTTTATGGTGCCAAAGCGAGATACACCTCACTGAAGGCCGCTCTTCCGCTCAGCCTGTGATACTGCGAGTAGTACAAAAACATTAAACCTATAAATGAGATTTCTCGGTTTACCATCAACTAATCATCGTTATTTATGTTGCTTTGTTAATACCTAAATGTTTTTGCTTACAATTAACTAGTTCTTGCGAATATAAGTGACATTTCAATGTTTGTGTATTAATTAATGGTATTAATACAATTATTTGAGAATTTTATGCTCAGTTTTAAAATAATAAGGCAAATGTAACCAATAAGCGTCATGTTTAGTAGCTTGAGCAACGCCTTGCACAGATTTTTGCACAATGAAAGCTATTATTTGAACCGATGCAATGGGTCATATAAATGGGTCTGCTAAAGCGATTCACCCTCTTCGTCTATAATATGTGATATACTGAACTGAAACTATGCTGTATATGCCATTCATATAGCTAGTTTTCCGTCCTTAATTCTTATTTGAAAATCCACTAAATAAAATTAGCTCCAAACTCATTGAAAATATCTAAAGTAGCCAACTAAGGTAAACACATCTAACATCTGCCCAACAACTGCTAGGAATATCATGTCCTCATTGTGGCTGTGTTGCTTTGTATTTGACCAGGAAAGATGCCTCAAAGTTCAAGAATTATTGTATCCAGGATTCACAAGTATCGTCACTATAATTATTTACAGTTAGAATCAAATGTTAGTGGCGGGTGTGTGTTAATTATTGGCGTGACCGTGTAAATGGAGTAAGTACAAAGCAAGAGCAAAAAACCAAAACTTAGAAAGTGAGGTGAAAATGGATACTTATAGAGCCACATTGAAAAATGCTGAGCATTTTGCCACAAACGTCAGTCGTAGGCCGTGTCCCCGTTGCAACCTCGAGACGATTGTTCGCAGAAAGCAACTGAACAAAACTGCATCTGGACTTCATGTGATATGTTACCAGTGCAGATTGGACTGGTGCTTCATATGCGGAGCTCCGTGGCATCCAAGTGATACGTGTAACGAAATCTGCTACAACGTATCGGCTTATGAAGCCAAAACAGAACACCATGGACCAAAAATCTTAAGAGACAGCATAGATAGCGATGAATGCAATGAAGTGAGAACTACTTTTGAGTCTGTCGATGACAAAGACCTGCAAGAAATCTTGAAAGGCCACTCTAAAGAATCCAGGACGGATTTTTCAGATAAGGATATATCCAGGACGGATTTTTCAGATAAGGATATTCCATCACTTAGCGCAAAATATATCAACACAGTTGAAGATAAAAGTAGTGTTATTCTTAGCATTTAACATGCTTGCAATATATGTTTCGCTAATTCTGCATATGACATACGACCATGTTGTCAGTTTCCAATATGTGCTGATTGCCTTAGGACTTATCTTACTTTGAAAATTACCAACGGAGTAATTGATATAACCTGTCCCAATCACGGTTGTAACCTTGTCATATCAGAAGCAGAAATAAGCAGGTCAGTCGATGGAAAGACTTTCTTAAAATATCAACAATTTGTCGTCAATGCAAAACAGGAACCTGACAAAAAAACGTGTCCTCGATGTAATTACATTACAGTAATAGATACGTCGAATGCAAGTACAGATGGACTCAGAATCAGTTGTCCTGAATGTGATCTTGGCTGGTGTTTTAATTGTCGGGCTCCATGGCATCAAAATATGACATGTAGCGTGTTTCAATCTCGAGATGATAACGTGTTCAAAGAATGGGCTTCAGGCTATTCTTCTGGACAGAATAATGCACGACAATGTCCAACCTGTCAGGTTTGTATAGGCCTATATGTTCGTATGCATTTATGTGTTTCACTATGTGTGTTAAGTATGTATGACGTAGGCATGCATGACATGTATGCAATGTTATGCACGCATATATGTATGTATGCGTTTATTTATGTACAGATGAAACTAGTGTTTTTAAACTGATGTGCAGATGTCTTCAGAGCTTGCACAAGCATCTTGCAAAAGGGTTTATTAATTATACTAGAGAATCAAATAATCGTTTTGTTAACTTGTTCTCGAGTAATGTAATATTCTAGTTGTTCGTTTCTTCTAATAGACTCTTTAGAAGAATGCTATTGCGATTCCGAAGCTGTTTTTAGTGTAAGGCCTTAATCTAAGTGGGAATCTGAATGACGAAAGAGATAATTACTCTTGTCTATTGGCCATATTAACGGTTTAAGATCCTTACAATATAATATAGGCCTACTTTTAATAGTAATCCGTGCTCACAGTTTCTACAAACATTTACATTTGTGAGGTTTGCTTTTATGCGTCAGGCTCAGTGATGGCCGCTGTTCTGTTTTGAAAACACTTTTCTATTTTCAAAATAAAAAATATTTTATTTTGTATTTTCAAAATACTTTTGAAAAGTATTTTGTAAGAGTATTTTGAAAATAGTTTTAAAAAGTATTTTTTTAATTCAAAATACTTTTCCAAAATACTTTTCCACAATACCTTCTGCCAAAATAATTATTTTAATGTTATAATGCTTAATTAATCATCTTCTGCTCACATCAACTACCGGTATTTGTGAGTTTGTTGTATCAGGATATATCATGGTTCTCTGCTTGGTTCTCTTTTTCTTTACTTTCTTTTTTTCTATACACCACACCACTAGGAACATTGCTGGATAATAATCATTCGCTGGGATATCATTTCTATGCTGATGATACTCACATCTACATTTCATATGACAGTCTGTCATGTGATTAATGTCTTTGTGGCTGTTGTCTGCTGTATTTGATGAGGTACAGTCTTGGATGGCAGCCAATAAACTCCTCGTTAACGCATCGAAGACAGAATTTCTGCTACTTGGACCTCCACAGCAACTTAAACAAATTGACCGGCTTAAGCTTTCGAAATCGGGTGACATAATAATTGTTGAGCAGACTGATGCTGCTCGCAACTTAGGCATTGATTTCAATTCTACCATGCAGTGCCGTCGCTATGGTCCTGGAGGCCCCCAAAGCCATACTTGATGCCCCCAATTATCCCAATAACTAAGAAAAATACACTGCAAACGAGAACAAACAAGAACGACCGAACGTCATGTCATCTCTTTAACCAAGCTCTTTCACCGACAACAGCTTAAAGTCAACAGTGTAGGCTAGCCTAAGTATCAATAAATAGCATCGATACTCGAACTCATGTTTGAGGAAAACTTTCTCCGTCTTTCCGTTTTCAAAATACTTTTGAAACAAGTATTTTATTTTGTATTTTCAAAATACTTGTTAAAAGTATTTTGCCCATCACTGGTCAAGTGTAATAATATTATTATAAACTTTCCAGGTATATATTCAAAGGAACGGTGGCTGTGATCATATGAAGTGCACCCAGTGTGGAACAGATTTCTGTTACCAATGCGGGGACAAGGGATTCGATCACAGACATGTTGAAACAAGGAATGTTGGAGTTAACAACCCGCAAAGAAACCATGGATTGTTGAAAGCATTCGGTATGTCTTTGTTCACAACTAATGGATCTTTATTATGCTTCTCGCTAGTTTTCACTCTTTTCCTTGGATTGCCCCTGCATTTAGCTTCTTGCAATGTCAACTTCTTGACTTGTTATTAAATTTCATCTTTCTGTCCTCATTTGACTAGATTACCTCCACCAAGTTTTTTTTAAATCAGTAAATTTTGCACTTTAAACTCCAATTGATGAGTCCTTTGTTTCGCTGGAGTTGTGGCTGCCTCTTAGTGGAATCGAATGGGCATCATATAAAGTTGAATTATTTTACTTTTATTAAGTTATTTTGTAGAGTGCAATCCTTCATGCTCTTCATTTAACGCTGTCCTTCGCCAGCAAACTTATCTATTCGCTCTAAAAACGTATAGCCTCTTCGTGCAGCTCACGTTATGCTTTGCACACCGAGGAGTTGATATTAAATGGTGTATTGTTTCTTTAAAAGTAATCAGGCTTAATCAACAAACATATAAAACAACTGGTATATTTAAAATTTGTTGATCTACTGTTTCAGACTAACAATTTTTCTCTTGTAATCATAATTTGCTTCTTGCATATTACTTTAAATGGGGACTCGGTTGTTCAGATATCACTTTCATTCATTGTAATTGAATCATTAGTAACGGGCGTTTAGAGTTTAGGTCTATGCTTTCAAATATAAATTTATCGAATTACTGAAATTGTTAGGGTTGTATACCTAGGCCTATGTCACGATTATGTACAAGCCACCCATGTTCTTTAAGACTTCTTATTAACATTGATCGTTTATAATAATAATTGCAATGTTATTATTTAGTTAAGAACATTATTGAGTTGAAACTTTCTTTTTTTCAACTGATTAACCAGCCATAATTGATTGTTGTTAAAAAGGGTGACCCTAATTAAGCGGGGCTTGCGCCCCTTTTGGATCTCCCTGTTCCCTAGCCAATGCACCGATATGTATTAGTCAAGTTATAATTGTTGTTAATTGTTTTATGCATTGTGCTTCTGGAAATAAAATGTTGTCAGTTGTCAGTTGGTAAGATGAGTTTGAAAGAGTATGATATGTTGTTCTATTTCTATTTGCACAGGTTGCGTGGCTTTCATTTCAATTGTTTTCGTCTTTTTCTGTGGGGTGATACCTCTACTGGTTTTAACACGAAATTTCGGCAGAAATGATATGCGTCCAGTCGGCCTCTGTACTGAAGACGACGTTTGTTGTTGTACTGCAACGCAGCCCTGACCACGACTGCGTCGTCTCCTTTCAGTATTTGGTGACAGCGGTGCTATCCGAGCGACAGGCTAATCTTTGGGTTTAGATACAGCTTAGGACGTGGGGTGGTCGTATCTATCTTGCAGAGAAATCGAGACATCTTTGGTGTTTCTTGTAGTTATAACTAAATATGTACAAGGTATTTACAACAGCGGTGCACTGAACATGAATCTAGAAGTCTCCGTTGATTCGCTTTAGGCGCATAATAACGCGAGGTATAACCCGTTTAAGAGATGCTCAGCTCGTTGGCCCTCCGAGTAACCTTCGTGTCCGTTTCTTGGCGAATCCCGTTCATTCTGTGACCTATGTCTTCCTCTCTTCTCCTTTCACCTCCGCCTGTCAATCCTTTCACTTCCCCCAACCACGCTCTTCGATTCGTTCCCGTCGTCTTGTCATAGCTCTTCCCTATGTCTTTCAAACACTTTGACAGGCGTGGTCGCTCGCCCCTCACTCCTCGTTCCCTTTGGTCGATCTAACCGTCAATCATATGGAGTCTTGCGAAATCTTATTATAGGCCTAGTTCATGATTGTTCAAATCATACAAACAAATAAAACACTTAATAATAGTCGCACGATTAACATTTTTAATCGAAATTAGCTGCATATTAATCGATATTTTTCATATTTCCTTCAAGTATATTAATATATTTCAATAAAGCAGCAATAACTGAATGCTTACTTCTTTACAAAACAGTTTTAATAATCTTTGTTTAAGGCATATTGAACTATTCCATTTAGGTTACTAGTTGAATAGCTTTGCATAGCATAAACTTTTGGATTAACAGGGAAACAATATTCAAATAAGTCAACTGCTGAAAGTAAGTATTTTATTTTGGGCTACCTTTAAAATGATATAAAAGGTGAAAATTATACATGAGTGTATATGATCACGTTGATCAATCCAATGTTCTCAGCAGCCCATCTTGCGATGGCGTTAACTTAGTAGACTAGTGTTGCTGTATTTCGCTTGATGCATTGGTCTTGCTATCTCCTGAAATTCAACCAATGTAGTATGGCGGGGCGCCAATACAACTTTCGTGGACGACGCGGCCGATGTCAACGGCTCATTATGAGCGATAAACGGAGGATTCGCTCACAGCTGAATATTGAGCAACGAATTGCTACGATGATACTTTAATTCTTTCTTGCAATATTTGCAAACCATAGTATCACGGGTTTTCAAGATAAACGTTCCGTTCAAAACCGGTTTTTCCGCCTTTGATCCCATTTTTTAATTTGTGATATAACCTAAAATTTGGAATCAACAAATTCTCAGTAGGCCTAGACTTAAGAAGGAAAGACCAGAATATAAAACAAAACAGTCGCTCGTTTAACGAGTGGGAGATATTCGGATTCACACCCTTTGCATATAGGCCTATTCTTATTGGTAGGCTGTTGCCATAATTATTGCGATTAGTAACAATTGCCGGATTCCATTATTCATTTATCGCTGTCTTAATTATATAAGAGTTTGGCATTGTTAGAGAATTTCGCGGTGCACAGCCACGAAACAATAATTATATTCCCGAGCATTATCGTAATGGAACCCATACTAATAGAATAAATTTTTAATTAAGTACTATGGCGAGGTATAATTGGAAATTTCTTCATCAGATCGTAGGCCCATAATAAATTCACCCTCTTCGAAATACAGATTAAATGTTAGGCTACTTATAATTATCAACGCAGCACTGGTGAAACCTTGTAACCCTGTTATTGTGTTTTAACCTGATTATTTGTTTGAGTTCCAAGTATTTTCATTGCAGCAATAATTGTCAAATCAATATGAGTGTTAAAATTGAAAGCGAAATGTAATATTCATAATATTATATTCAGTTTACTATGACCGTTCTGATATAATTATCAGTAAACCTAAATTGGCGTTAGACCTATATGATATTGTCTGGGATGGAAATTATTATGGTACAATTGTATTGTAGGCTCCTATTTAATAGAGTATTGTATTTACGGAATTCTATAGCGCCTCTCACAGTACGACCTAATCAGAGGTGCTTCCAGTGCGAGAAACCCCGCGAGAAAAGTCTGAAGAGTACGGGCAGAGACAGTTACGATCATAGAGCGAGTCGTAAAGGGAAGATCGTTCCTCAGCAAAGAGTCAACAGATGCATAAGCGCGGCATTGGGCAGTAGCAGTGCGAGTCCGAGGCACCAAGAGGTCATATCGGTCTAACAATGCTAACGAAATAAAACAAACAGGCTATCAAATAATATCGTCATAAGTTTCTTATCTACTATGTTTGTATTATGGGATACATTAATTCAACTGTATCCCATATTATTAGTCAGTGCATTAAAATGTTGACTTGTGCCGTCGTATTTAGAAAGAAAATAGTAAAGTATTCAGAAAGTATTTGTCTTAAACGATCAGAGGAAATACTTTATGATAGCGGTACATTAATTCAAAGTATCCGGTCATGCTGTGTGAGGACTTGTTGCATCTTTGATCTGCTGCCCTCTCCGTTCAGTAAGCTTATAGTTCCATTATTTCTGTCTGCGAGTATTTATTCCGTCTGACGGAACTCTTTATGACAGCCTCCATCCTTAATCTCCAAACACGCATATAATAACAGCTTAGCCGACTATTGAATTTGCAGATCACTTATTCAGAAAACCTCTTGACGCAAAAATGGGCCATTGGCATAGTAGGTTTAATTCGAATAAATATTGTAAAATTTTAATCTGCCAGGTACGCATGCCTGACGGTATCAAAAGCTTTGGAAAAATCTAAAGCTATTACGTGGACATTCTGATTGGAATTAAGCAACTCTGATGTATTATGAGTGAGAGCAATGAAGGCAGTAGGTGTACATGGAAAAGCTAGATAATAGTATAATATTATATAAAGTAATAGCTTAGTAAGGTTAAAAAATAACATTCGAGATATAAAGTTTCGGAGTCTTTGTCAGGAAGGTTAAAGATGTGTTCTGGCCCTCAGAAAATAAGGGGTGAAATAATGTATACAGTAGCCTATCGTTGACTTGTTCAATTCAATTAATTCAATTTAGTCAGGTAATTGGTTACACAGAGAACCTACAGAAGTTATGGTTCTCGCTATCTATAGCACCATATATGTAGAGTTGGAAGCAAGACAACTGCCGTATACCGAAATAATAATACAGAACCAACTCGAGTAAATAGGCCTACAACTATACAGAGACAGCTCTTAACTAATGTCTTAACTAACGGCTCAGTAGGACTACCACAACTGAGCAGAAACCGAAGCTTAACCTTTCAAAATGGTTCTCACTCTTGATACGTGAACGGTCATGACCAACAGCTACAGAAAGTTAAGACAAACTCATTCTGAATTCGCGGACTCGAATACAGAATGCCTTGAGGAAACACGAAGACAAAAAACAAATAGCGATACATACATAGTATTACATAGATACAGATTCAAAATAATCGTTCAATCATTCGAACAGGTAAATCTGTACCTGGTTATAGGTCTATTATAGGCAAAGCAGGAATTTTCGCCAGATAGCAGCAGGCGGCAATGAGGAAGATCAGAACCAGTTATAATTTATATGAGCAGAATTTACGCTTATTCGCTGTTTGAAGTAACGTGGAAATGTCTTCGTGCTATTATTAACATTGGGCCTTTGAGTATCTCGTGCAAATTTCTTAGAATGACCCTTATGGCATGCTGACATCATTTCCAATTTCCACAGTGTGAACGAAATATACGCAATCATCTACCTCACCTTTTCATATGTTGCTTACTCACAGGTATAGATGCTAGGAAGTGGGAACATTTATCAAGGGGGAATGCATAGATATATGAATATCACCTGCAATTACGCGCCACAAAATATTTAACAATAGGCCTAGTTTGAGGCACATTATTATGTACTAAATAGGCTTACCATATATTAAGTTCTGTTGCCCTGTTTTTGCTCAGCTATTATAAAATTTCTTAGCATAGGCCTATGGCCTACAGCTGGTCTTTAGTGTATTAGCTGTTTGTATTTTGCATGTAGGAGAAGAAGAAGAGCAGTCTTTCAGGCTAACCTCGAGAGTCGGCCGAGGGTATTAAAATTTGACAGTCGAGCACGCTAACTATCGAGCACATCATAATTATAGCCTACGACGAAAGGTAAACATTAATTGTTCAGCTCTTGTGGGTTTTCTGAGTACGTGCTTCCCAATCTTTTTGGCTACGGAACCCCTTTGACCTGCATTTTTTACGGAAAACCGACCATAACAAAGCGTATTCTGATAGTGATCAGGATATATACGTATATGCAGCCTAAATCGATAAGCCTTAGATAAGAAAACAGTTGAGATTATACATTATTTTGAAGGAAATTTTCTAACGAAATCCTTCTCTTAACCTCGCAGTCTGATTTATAATGTAACAACGCATTCGAACAACACTTAGACTATCCAAAATTTCTCACGGAACCATTATCTCCTCTCACGGAACCCTGGGGTTCCGCGAAACACACTTTGGAAAAGGCTGTCTTAGCATATTATGGTTTACAAGTGTATCTTTACTGCATTGACTGCTTGTAGTTTCGTAATCGTAATATCGGAATTTATAAGTCGCTACCTAAATATGAAGGGCAGAACAGCATCACAGTGAAAACGTTTCTCCAGAGGTACCAAGCGATGAACATAGTACTGTTTTCTGAAGACCAGAGACAGACAAACAGGCAGACAGACAGAGAAAGAGAGAGAGAGAGAGAGAGAGAGAGAGAGAGAGAAGAAGAAGAAGAAGAAGAAGAAGAAGAAGAAGAAGAAGAAGAAGAAGAAGCAGAAGCAGAAGCAGGATCTCTTTCGATTGGTTGTTCTTAGACTGACAGAAAATTGAAAGCGGAGGGTTGGATAGGTATGATCAAGATTTTCGAAAAGATGAGACTATTTCTGAATGGGAACATAAGGAGTGATAGGTAGTGAAGATTCAGTCAGTAAGTGGGTGAACTACGAGATGGGCTGAAAAACGGAGGTACTAAATGGAGGTCCAAGTCCAATCTTTCAAATCTAATAATATAATAACCTAACGAATGTTTAGGAGACACGAATGTGAGGCATATTGGTTGCTGTGCTCTAATGAATCGCGCTTAAGCCTATTTGCCGGTATTTCAATGCATAGTATTTCAGGGAATTTCCTTAAGTCATAGCACCCAGAGCCGGATTAACAAATGTGGTGGCTCTGTTCAGTGAAACTGTGGGAGCCCCAGCCCCAAAGAATCACAAGAAAAGGA
This sequence comes from Aporrectodea caliginosa, assembly GCA_020284085.1. Taxonomy (NCBI): domain Eukaryota; kingdom Metazoa; phylum Annelida; class Clitellata; order Crassiclitellata; family Lumbricidae; genus Aporrectodea; species Aporrectodea caliginosa. Next base: position 59,016 of record JACEVL010000991.1, read on the forward strand.
CACACAAATCGTGTTATGTTAAAGAATCAACATTCGTCTATTATTAATTCGTACCTTCTGTCATTTTGTACAATATCAGTAGTAGGTCTTATAATAATTGTCCTGTCTAGTGTTGAAGTATAAGCTTACATATTTTACGGTTTAACGATATTACTACTATATACTAATAAGAAGGAGGAGGAGATAGTATAGTCCTTTAAGCTAATCCTGAGGCAGCCATGAGTATGAAATGTTAGCGACGTCATTTTCTTAGCCTCGGCATATGAGGGCGGGTGGCCACTGGCCAGGTCTCTCCCTCGCCATATCATCTATACTAAATAACTACGATTAAGAAGCTACAGTATGGATTCGATGACAGGGAACCTGTCTAATATGGATCATCATGCTGCCCAACTCAATTCGTTGCTGTTGAGCGTGTATCTTTTTCTAGATGTAGGACTCACAATCAAACGATTAACCAAAGTAACGTAATGTAATGTAACAAGAGATTTATAAAGCGTCACTTAAGGAGTCTCTCAGAAGCGCTCAACACGTGGCCGTAAGACAGCTGAAAAAGTTCGTCTTTAAGAGTCTTGAGAAAACCATATAGTCACATACAGCATGTATGTATGTACGTATGTATGCATTAAAACACTTAATATACTAAATATAGCGCATTTTTAGTATCTCACAAAAGCGCTTTCTCTGAGCTATAGTTTATATGGTGCATGATGTTAAATGTAGGTTAACTTAAATCTTGACTATTACATCAGGTATAGCAAAACAATGCACAGTAAATAAGAAAGAGTCACCAATGGCGTTCCCATACACGCACGGTATTAATACAAATAATTATTAATGCAATCTTAGTATACTTTACTACTTACATCAGACGTAGATTTGTCATCCGCCATAATTTTATGTGAGAAAACTCAGAGTTAATTATCGTCCAACTTAAAATATTAATACAGCCTATAGACAATGAGGTTGAAACGTGGCGTTTTGTGCGAAAGCAAAAATTGTTGACGTACCAGTGCCACTAGAACTCTTAGAAAGCAACCATATTTAATGGTAAGCATTCCCGTAGACAGACATGCATGTATGTGTGCGTGTCTATATATATGTGCGTGGGGGGAGCGGGCCACACACGCCTGTCCTGACATTCGTCTTATCTCGAAGACTTTTCAGAACTTCATAAATTCAACCTGGCAGATGTGATTCTATCAACTCAAGCGTAACACGGGTATAGTGCGGCTAATTTAAACATTTCTCACAGGTTAATGGATGACACACTTTGAAATATGTCTACTTTGACTGCACCAACCGATTGTAAGGATAAACAAGACTGTTTATCACGGGCATCCAACGTTAGCGACCTATAAAGTCTAAACCTCTTCTCCCCAGGTTGGAAACCAGATCGGATCGACATGTGTGGAATAGCTTTTCGACTTTGCTAATGTAACTGTGATTTGACAACTATTAATAAATGTCAAGTTCAAAACCAGACAGACTATATGTATATGTACATATGCACATATAAATATATGTGCATGTGTTTATAATCATGTGTAGGCTATAAGTATATAATGCGTATATGTATAATATGTGTCTAAGTTTATTGTATAGGCCTATACGTTTATATGTTTGTTTATAATGCCCACACATTTGCGATAGTTGTGTATTTGTATATATATTAAAATGGGTAGTTTCGAATAATTTGTTCTGATTTTTGCTCAATTTTACTATTAGCCTTAACAAATAACAATAATGATAAAATCTTGAAATTTTTTTCTGTTTGATTTGTGGGGGCCCCTCAAGTGTGGGGGCCCCTGTTCGGCCGAACATGTTGAACATGCCTTAATCCGCCTCTGATAGCACCCATGGCCCACTTAGACAACAGTTCATGCACGACTGCCTGCCTGCCTGCCTGCCTACACCAAGCCCTCGCTAAGTTTATAGTCGTTTGTAGTCCATTTAATGTGGCAACACGGTAAAATGTTACGAAATAAACTATATTAGTCACCCTAAAACCTACCAACTGGATCCATTTTGTGACCCCATCGACATATCCATTGGGCTATTCAAAATCTATGGTACTGGAAACTAAATGTTCTATTTGGAGCAGCTTGTTCCATAGAGACGATTAAAGTTAATTTATCTGAATTTTATTTAATTTGGTCATATATTACCTGACTTTAGAGACCCTGAAAGGCAACTATGTATGATTGCGGTTAATTTTAAATTAATTGTTTGTTACTTCTCAAAACTACCAGTCTAATAGAGTGCTTACAAAATATGCTAGTGGAGCTCTGTAAACATTTGACGCTAAGTTATATGTTCATAAATAACTTCGGCATGGAGTTGCGCAATGCGCACGACAGCTTGTCCTCAATAAACGAGTAGTGACAGCACGTAACGTGTTGTAGGCCTATTGTGAAACACGATGCAGTTCAAGCGACAGATTAAAATGACCAAGTTCTTTGTCGACGGCTTTTTGCTTCGTTTGATTTCGTCGAAACCCGGACGTGAGTCATCAAAACTCCAAGCAATGGAAGTTTTTTTCGCTCGACATTAATTTATGCATTACCAAGAGTGTAAGCGTTTGGTGCACATCGAGCCTTCTTATATTAAGCATTCATGTTGCAGTAATAATATTCAAGTGCCTTTGAAAAGACTATAATTATTACTGTTATCATTGTATTTTAAATGCAAAACAAATAACGTATCAATAGAGAAACACTGAAAAATGTGGATCAATTTAACTTGTGACTTTTTGTGATCAATTGTGATCTAAGTAACGTATGCTATATTTAGGCTGGCAGTACGCGTAGATTACGCCTCGTCGTGCCACAATGCATGTCTAACGCATTAGTTTAGTCTAGCATAGTGTAATATGATGACAGTCATTATTGCATGTTGCAGTTTAGCCAGAGCAGCTATTCCATGTCGTGCGGCATAGGCTACGATCACCTGAATGCCCCATTTTGCCAAGTTATAATTTGGATGAAAGTAAATGCGTAGTTACTCCAGCTTGAGAGTTATTGGACAAGGAGAGCTACTATTGGGTGCCACGCATTACCGATGATGATTCAAAGGACAGCCGATGTCTTGGGAATGATATGTCAACACTCTCGGCAGTTCATGTACATTGCAGAGTCTATCTTCACTGAAACATGTTATTTAGATTCTTCATTTCCCTCAAGTTTTAGCAATACTTTCAACCTGGCTCCAATTGAGACCTATATAAAGTTGCCACCAATCTTTCGTAGCTAAAGAAAACGGAGTCAAATTCAAAGTGTATTCAATTAGACAGACTCGGATTCATAATGTATGTAGGCCAATCTATTGTAGGCCTACTTTATGTATGAGGACACGATATTGTGCATTATTAAGTAGGCCTATCTCACGAAAGCGAAATCTCTTCGCCAGCCTATCTGTTATTAAATACCAGTTGGAACTAGACTATTAGCCCAAGCCGTAAATTAGGTAGCAAAACAACGCACAGTAAACAAGAAAACGAGTCACCAATGGCGGATTCACACACACACACACACACACTCGTGAAGCCAAACAACTGATTCCCGTCAACAGTTGATAGATGGGATGGATGTTCAGAGTCCCTGGACATAGTTGCGTCCGCAGGGTGGATCGACAACAGGTGACGGCGCTCGCAGCAAACGATGGCGCTGCCGCCGAACAGACCCTCATTGGTAGAAGATGACACAAGTCCGGATAATTCGTCGAGGTGCCAGGTGTCGTTAGAAGAGACATTCGTCGTGTGTCGGTCGGTCGGTGGATTGAAGCGCCACCACTGACTAACGGTCGAGGTGACTCCAATGACCCGCATCGGTCGCCCTCCGTCCAGACGGAAACAGTTACTGGCTAAAGGCGGCGTACACGGTCCGTTTAGTTCACACTCGATCGTGCATTAAGACGATACAGTCACGTAGGCCAAGTAGGCAACAAATACCTTCCAATGCACAAAATCTTCGACAACACCGACGAATAAGTCCGGCACACTAGTCTACCCTAGCACCAGAAAACTCTAACATGTTCGAAATTACTGAGCAAATTCTGCAGTTAGACGAAACAATCCGTCGAAATGACGCAGATGTCGATCAGCGAACGACGTGGCCGCTGTCGTCTGCAGATTCATGCATATAGGACACATGAAAATAAAATAGAAAAAGCTGTACAATGTACATACCTAAATACAGAATCAATATAGTAAAAAAATCAATGCAAATACATTATCGTTCAGTCATTCTGAACAGACACAACTGCGGTTGACGATGTATAGGAAGGCAATACTGTTGTTCGCTTGATAGCAGCAAGCCGACATGAGGAAGATCAGAGCCAGTGAGATGTTACGTATTTTTCTGTCTGAAGTAATGTGGAAAACATCCTTCTGCTATTCTTGACATGAGACGTTGAACTCAAAAAGTATTCCATGCAAATTAATTTGAATCGCCATAATAATATCATATCGTTGACTTCACTTCACATTTCCACAGTTTGAATGGAACACAGGTAGGCCTCTCTATAGCATTTTTATGTTGCTTACTCATAGGTAGAGTTCCTATGAAGTGGGAAAATGTTTTGATGGCGAGACGCGAAACTAAATCAATATGACCTACTGTGAGGCGTACACAAAAATCCGACAACAGCATTATGTACAGCTGTACTAGTAGGCCTACTATGAGGCTGTGCGCTTTATTGCCTTCATTTTGCTCAGCTATTGTGATATTTCTGAGCGTTGGCCTATAGCCTGCTACTGTGGCCTACCTTTGGTGTAATAACTGCTTGAATTTAGCATATAAGAAGAAGAGGAGGTCCTTAGACTAGCCCCTAGAGGCCTACAGGCAGCCGTGGGTAATGGTTTTGAAGTATTGACAGTCTAGCAGGCTAACTGCACATTACAGTGCAGTCCTTATGCGAAGAAAGGTAAAACGTAATTATTGTTATCTGTACCTTCAGCTATTGTCAGATTTACTGGCATATGGTTTATAACTGTGCCTTTATTGTTTTAATTGCCTATTGTTTTGTGACCGTAATGACAGAAATTAAAGAAAGCTATTTAGGGTTATGTGCTGGGCACCAGCTTATTTACGAGCACTGCGTCAAAGTTAAATTAGTTGTATACAGATACCAAGTGAAGAACATAGTTCGGTTGCCAGAAGACCAGAGAGAGAAGGCGCAGGAGCTGTTTCAGAGGTTGCGTTTTCGTTGAGAGAAAAGTGAAAGCGGTGGAGTGGATGGATCATAGTAGGCCCTAAGAGTTTCTCAAAAGATGAGACTTTAATCCTTTAACGACAAGCTGCATTGGCTTCCCAGGGCACGCTCGTTGTTAAAGTGTTAATCAAAATGGAAAGCCTAAAGAATGATGGAGGAGCTCAAGGCAGACAACGATGGGTGGATGACATGATTGGTAGAGGAACGGACAATTTCCGGCTTTCGGGAAGGAGATCATTCTACGGTCAATGAGCACTGTGCATTGCACGTGGTACATGGATTGGTTGCAGTGAGGTATATGGATCGATAGTTTGTATATATTATAAGACGAAAGGCAATACATAATTATTCTGTTTTGTTAAGCTACTATGAGATATCTTAGCATTATAGCTTAGAATTCTACCGATTACATAAATTTCTTGTGCGAGAGGCAGCATAGTTGCTTAGGCGAATTCCGTCCGGGACGAGAGAGACTGGGTGGCGGAGGACTAATGAAGTTTCAGTGGAATGAACTTCTTTGGCTTTGAAATCAAATCTAATTGCCTGCTTCACTTATGCTTGGGAGAAGGAAAGTTTGAGACAGATTAGTCGCTGTTCTGCAATGAATTGTAGTCGTAATCGTAGACTCCATATTTTTTAAGCGCCGATTTAGAGCTAAGCGCCGGGCATCACGAGCGCTCATTACCTACGAGCGCTGCTTATTCACGAGCGCTGATTGAGTCAGATGGGTTGTGCAAAGGGTAGTCAAAAACAAGTCTCGACTCCGGTTGCCATGCTTTAGTCTACTAGCTGGTTTTTCCCGCAGAGTATTTTAAGGAATTTGCCCATTTCCTAACACTTATGCCACACCTAATGCATAGCAACTTGTAAGCATGTTAACCCAGTAGTTCCTGCATGACGGACTGCCTGCTCAACAACGTATAATGCAAACGACAGAGAGCAAAGGTACCTCGGAGAAAATACTAAAATCATGTAACTAGGAGCTAATGGTGCACCAGATGAACTAGACCAGATCAAATGAACGTTAGCTCACTCGGACTATGTCCATGAAACCTGGCACCTTATACAACATTTATTTAGCCTCTATGAAGCAATGTAAATTTAGAATTATTCATTTACCGGCCGTCATTCCACTGAGACAGCATTTTGAATCCACGCAGTTTTTCTTTTTCCGATTGCGTAGTAAAATATCCAAAGTAACCCACTAAGGTTAAACGATCTAATATCCGTCAGACAGCTGCGTAGAAAGTACTCACTTCATTGTCCCATGTTGCAGTGAGAGTCTTTTAAACGTGCCAATTTCTCGACTTTAAAATGCTTTATATTTGAACAGAAACGATGCTTCAAAGTTCAAGAGAGAAACAAAAGCAGACTCACATGAGATGGATATCGCAACTATTTACAGTCATAATCAAATGTTATATATTCGTTTAATAATGAATCACTAGGTTGACACACCGCAACCCATTACAGAAAGTGGTATTGCCAGATAAAACGAAGAATGGAAATAATTAATAGTTTTTAAATATCTGTTCCAGCAAAGGGCGACTTGTTCAACGGGGCAACATCAAACTCTAAATAAAATGGGATTAATTCCTGTCATCTTTAAGCGGTAGGACAAAGTCATGTGGTCTGGGTCGAAGGACATGGTGACAAAAGTTGGAGGGAAGATCGAACGTGCATGAGTCCTGCATCGTACAACCGATCGTAGTAGTCCGTCTTCGGCGTCGCCCACCATCGCCGCAGCCCCCCGTGAGTCCAGCGGAAGATAGCCCGATCTTCGCATCCGAGCTAGGAATCTCTCCACGCGGGCCCGATCGTCGGCAGTAGCGAATTCCCACCACGCCGGAGCCGCATACAGAAGTTACTGACGGGTATATGTTGATGATTGACGTGACGGTGAAAATGGAATAAGTACAATACAAGAGCAAAAGCAAACCAAAACTTAAAACGCAGGTCAAAAATGGATACGTATAGAGCAGTATTGAAAAATGCTGAGCATTTTGCAACGAGAGTTTGTCGTAGGCCGTGTCCGCGTTGCAACCTCGAGACGATTGTTCGAAGGAGGCAGTTGAGCTCAGTGGCATCTGGACTTCATGTGATATGTTACCAGTGCCAACTGGACTGGTGTTTCATATGCGGAGCTTCATGGCATCCAGGTGATACGTGTAACGAAACCAGCTACAATTCATGGTCTAATGAAGAAAGAAAAGAGCACCATGGATCTAAGATCCTAGGAGACAGCATAGATAACGATGAGTGCGATAAAGTGCGAATTGCTTCTGAGTCTTTCAATTATCAAGACCTGCAAGAAATTCCTAAACGCCAATCCAAAGAATCCAGGACGAATATTTCAGATAAGGATAACCCGTCAATTTGCGCAAGATATATCAACAGAGTTGAAGAGGACACCAGTGTTATTCTTAACATTGAAAATACTTGCGATATATGTTTTGCTAATTCTGCATATGAAATACGACCATGTTGCCAGATTCCAATATGTGCTGATTGCATTAGGACTTACCTTACTTTGAAAATAACCAACGGAGTAATTGATATAACCTGTCCCAATCACGGTTGCAATCATGTCATATCAGAAGCAGATATAAGCATATCAGTCGATGGAAAGACTTTCTTAAAATATCAGCAATTTGTCGTCAATTCAAAACAGGAACCCGACAAAAAAACGTGTCCTCGATGTAATTACATTACAGTAATAGATACGTCGAATGCAAGTACAGATGGACTCAGAATCAGTTGTCCTGAATGTGATCTTAGCTGGTGTTTTGCTTGTCGAGCTCCATGGCATCAAAATATGACATGTAGTGTGTTTCAATCTCGAGATGATAACGTGTTCAAAGAATGGGCTTCAGGGTACTCTTCCGGACAGATGAATGCACGAAAATGTCCAACGTGTCAAGTTAGTATAAGCTTATATGTATGCATACATTTATGTGTGTAGCTGTGTATTTATGCATGTATGTATATTATGTAAGCGCATGTCTGTTGTATTGTATTTTGAATTTTTTAATGTGCCCTTACAGTTTATGCTATTCAGTATGTATACATGTATGTTGAGAAATACTTGGTGTTGGCTTGTTATCGTTTGGGAGAAACACCAGTAGGCCTATGCTCATCCCCTCATACCACCGCTGACACGTATGCCGAAATTATGTATGTATTGATGCACGCACGTATGCTTGCATGCTTCTAAGTATGTAAACATGTATGTATGCATAGATATGTATGTATTTATTTATTTATTTAGGTACAGTACGAACTAGTGTTTCAAAATGATGTGCAGATATCTCATATCTTCAGAGCTTTCATAAACATCTCAAGAAACAATTGATGTTAGGCCTAATTATTGGAGATTCAGTGAATTGCTGTGATAACTAGTTCTTGAGTAATGTGTTGTTCAAATTTTCATTTCTTCTGACAGACTCTTTGAAAGAATGTAAATGCGATTCCGAAGCTGCTTTTTAAAATGAAATTTTGAATCTAAATGGGAATCTCAATGACGAAAGAGCTAATTACTCTTGTCTATTGGCCATATTAACGGCTACAATATCATAGTTTAACAGAAATCCCTAAATTTTCACAAACGTTTACATTTGGGGATTTGTTGTGTTTACTTGTCTTTCTGACGTGGGTAAAGTTTAATATGAACTTTTCAGGTATATATTCAAAGGAACGGCGGTTGTGATCACATGAAGTGCACCCAGTGTGGAACAGATTTCTGTTACCAATGCGGGGAGAAAGGATTCAATCATGGACATGCTGAAACAAGGAATGCTAACAACCCGCCTCGTCCTGAACAGCCGCTTTCGGTCGGAGCAAGAATAAGACGATGCCTGTTAATACTCGGTAGGTCTATGTTCACAAATCACAAGTAATGGATCACGTGCTTCCTCTCACAAGTTTTTCATTCTCTGTAGGTACTGTCTGTCTTTGAGTTGCCTCTGTATTTAGCTTTTTGCACTGTCTGCTTCTTGACTTGTTACTATATAAATTTTAATCTTTCTGGAATCCTCTGACTCCTTTGAGTTATTTGTCGAGAGCAATTCCTCATGCGCTTCTCGTCATTTAACGCCAGCAAGCTTACCTATTAACTGGATATCTCGAACGCAGGGTCCCCTTTCAACTCCCGTTATGCGTTATTAAATGGTTTCTTTAAGTATATAAACAACAAACATTTAAAACTATACTGTATCTATAATTTTTTTATTTTCTGTTTCAAACTAACCATCTTTTCTTGCAATTATAATTTGTTCATTCGTATTAATTTACATTGGTATTCGGTTGTTCTTACATAACTTTCATTCACTGTAATTGATTCATCTACAGACCTAATGAGCGTAGACCTATTATTATTCTTTCAAATACAAATTTATTGAATTTTTGAAACTGTTAGAGTTGTGTACCTATGCTACAATTATCTATCAATCAATCAGCCGTTTATTTCAATCAATTGATTCAATAAACGGCTGATTGATTGGATACATTGTAGCATAGGTACACAACTCTACAAGCCACCTATAGGCCTAGATCTATTCTTTTAAACTTCCTATTAACATTGATCGTTTTTTATTATAAATGGTAAGATGAGTTTCAAACATTTTGATACATTGTTTTATTTTTATTTGTACAGGTTACATTGTTGCGATTGTTTTGATATACCTTGTTTTCACCTTCATCATTGTGGGGATACCTGTACTTGTTTTATCACGAGCTTCCAGTGGCAATGATGCGAGATCATCGAATGGCAGCGAATTACCTCGTCCGTATTCGCATTCGAAGTTTTCTGTATCATACTAATTGTTTAAATTTTCGATCACAAGGAATCCTTTTTAACAATTTGTTTTTATATATATATATTATATAAATATATATATATATGACATATCCCATGACACTTTGGACTAAAAATATTTTCCCCACAACATGACATCATGGTGGTTATGCTGTCAGAATATGTCTTAACTTGTAAACACATGAAGCGTCAAATTATAACTACCTCCGCAATCAACATCCAAATACCTCTGGGGTAATTATTTACCCGACTTGGTCCTGCGAAGGTTAATCAATGAATAAATAAATATGCATGCGTGCATTTAAAATATCGCCTCTGGTCTTTGAAATAAATACTTTCCGAACATTTCTGATCTTCGCCTCATTTTTACGACGGCTTATTTGCACAAACCAACGCCTGGCTGACAAGATTTAAAAAACTCGAGATACTTCAAAATTAATGGCTTATAGTCGTCTCTTCTTTTTACTCTAGACTAACCTGTTTTCTCTATAATAGAAGGACAGTCATTTAAACTAGCCTTGAGGTAGCCTCCTCCCGTCACGGACATGGAGAGGGTTGACTCTACGGCTGTGTTGGGCGTTACCATTAACCGTGACCTTCGGGCCAACCTGCACATAGAGCGACTCCCTGGGGTTTGCACCAGCTCCCTCAATGCCTTTGGACTCTTGCTATCTCATTGTCTTCCACCGGCTGCGCTCCACGGAGTTGCTCGGGCCATAGATATCTCACGAATTATGTATGCTGCTTCTGCCTGGTGGGGCGTCGCCGATGACCGAGGCATGATTGAGCGCCTCCTCACCAAACGCAACGGCTGAACTTCCTGTCACCTTATATGGGGCGATTGGAGACAATGACTGAGGGGTTGAGTTTAAACCGTAATCGCAATCGAATAGGCCTATTTATAAAGCGCCACTTAAATCAGAGGCGCTCCCGACCAGCGCCAGTGTCTTCACTGACAAAAAGGGAGGTTTTCAAACGCTTGCGAAACTGATCAAAAAAGTGAGAAAAGAGGTCGGCCCTAAGAGACTGAGGCAGTCGGTTTGAGCGGGAAGGGCCCACAATAGTGAAACTCCTGGACTGGGCCATAGACGTAGACGAGCGCGGGACAACCAAGTGACCACGGACCGAGGACCGAAGGAAGGCACGACTAGGCAGAGAAGAAACTGCAGTTGGCTACGATAGACCCTGAGATAGAGTGGAGCAGAGCCAGCAAGACCATTTCGCACGAGGGAGCAGGCCTTGAATTGGATGCGATAATTAATCAGTCGTACTACTGTCGTAGTCAATGATACACACTGCCAGTCCTCTCACTCGCCGCTTATAGATGTTCTTCGTCTAGCTGCCATAAATATAGCTGTGCAAAATAGGCCACATTACAACTCTTAATTCTATTCTAATCGGCGGTGACGTATTCCTTCTCAATGGGGTCACAGTTTCACAGCAGCAGCGTCTTGTCACATGCTCGCCTGTATAATGCCCCTATTGTATAATTTGATAATTTGCATAATTGTAATTCTTTCTTAAGGGCCTGTTGGTGAATGGCTGTGCTGCGCTAAAAGTCCCATAGTTTCATATCGTTTTTAGCCTGAGGGGGATTTCCATGCGTTTCTACCGCAAAATAGGCCACATTACAACTCTTAATTCTATTCTAATCGGCGGTGACGTATTCCTTCTCAATGGGGTCACAGTTTCACAGCAGCAGCGTCTTGTCACATGCTCGCCTGTATAATGCCCCTATTGTATAATTTGATAATTTGCATAATTGTAATTCTTTCTTAAGGGCCTGTTGGTGAATGGCTGTGCTGCGCTAAAAGTCCCATAGTTTCATATCGTTTTTAGCCTGAGGGGGATTTCCATGCGTTTCTACCGTAATTATTGCAAAGTGCTTAATTTCCTAGAGTTTCACATCCCTTCGGCCTGATAGGTTCAAAGTTATATGAAAGCAACGGAAAGTCTATGGTTTTCTATCGTGCAACTTCGCGATGTGACGTGTATACTAGGGTGGAGTGAAAAAATATTTTTTGGAGCAAACATTTTCCAATAGTGATCAAAAGTTGCCAGTATGTTAGAGTAAGTAGTGTGCAAAATATTTTTGATTTTGCTTTATGTCTTCTGCCCTCTACCGGCGGTTAAATATTTGCATGGGAAATTCTGTGGAAACACATTGATGTAATGCATTTTTTTAAACTGTGGGCGAATCTTCAGATCGATTCGCCATATCAGATCGGGCAGTTGTGGAAATCTCACCTGGTGTGATAGGCTACAGGTTTGTGGAATGGTAATGCCCAATGAGTGCAGCGACGTCATCTCAAGGAACACAATTAGGAGAGAACGAAAGTAGGGCCGAAGCTCTGCTAATGCAGTATGACTGTGTTGATGCCCTTCGCATTTCTTTTAACGGTCAAAAGGACAGAACCGTAGTTCATGAGATGTGAACGGAAAATTGCAACGCAGAGTTCATTCATTCATTTCGGAAATTTATATAGCGCCTCTTAGAGATACCTAATCAGAGGCACGTCCCGCCCAGCCACCGCTAATCATGAAGGACTTGAGCAATTAGTAGAAAGCAGGTGGATTATTCAGGGGCAGTAAGCGTAGCACAATCGGAAGCCCATTCCAAGTGGGGGGGACGCAGCAACCGAGAAGGCACGACGCTGTCTGACCGAAGAGTGGGACCGAAGGATCAGGAGCACCCCGCCTAGCCGAGGAGCGCAGAGCTCGACGGGGAGGCTATGTCAGATACCGGGCGACAGAGATCGGACAGGTGGGACGGAGGAATACCATTGAGACGCTGCCAGACAAGCGCTGCTGTCCTGTAGGAAATGTGTTGTGAGGCAGTAAGTCAGTTGAACACATCTCGCATGTAGGCAGAGACTGGGGCATATTTTGGAATAAGAGCAATAATCCGAGCAGCAGAACGAAGGACCCAGCCAAGGCACCCTATTTAGCAAAATTAGTAGTGACCAGCCACAACCAAGCAAAATTAGAAACTCTACTGGTGACAAAAACCACAGAATCATCATGGGAGGACTGTAAGAAAACACGCTAATGACGGAGCCGGTAGCGACCAAGATTTAAAATAGAGCACATTTAATTGGTTTTAGAGGTAAGGGGTCGCTCCTTGTGACTTGGGCACACTCTTCGGTCAGACAACGTCGAGCTTTCAAGACAGTTGATCCCTCCGCTTACTGCACCTGAATAATCCACCTGTGTTCTACTAATAATTAATTATTGCTTAAGTCCTTCATCTTTAGCCGTGGCAGGGCGTGCCTCTGATTAGGCATTTCTAAGAGGCGCTATATAAATTTCCGAAATGAATGAATGAACTCTGCGATGCAATTTTCCGTTCACATCTCATGAACTACGGTTCTGTCTTTTCGACCGTTAAAAGAATTGCGAAGGGCATCAACACAGTCATACTGGCACACCCTGCATTAGCAGAGCTTCGGCCCTACTTTCGTTCTCTCCTAATTGTGTTCCTTGAGATGACGTCGCTGCACTCATTGGGCATTACCATTCCACAAACCTGTAGCCTATCACACCAGGTGAGATTTCCACAACTGCCCGATCTGATATGGCGAATCGATCTGAAGATTCGCCCACAGTTTAAAAAAATGCATTACATCAATGTGTTTCCACAGAATTTCCCATGCAAATATTTAACCGCCGGTAGAGGGCAGAAGACATAAAGCAAAATCAAAAATATTTTGCACACTACTTACTCTAACATACTGGCAACTTTTGATCACTATTGGAAAACGTTTGCTCCAAAAAATATTTTTTCACTCCACCCTAGTGTATACCCACCGAAATACATTTCGTGTGTGTTGGACGATGCAGAATTACAATTGATGCAAATGCAGTTGGGACTATTGCAACTGTGCATTTGCACCTGGTAAAAATAGACTCTCCAGTTCAGCGGGCACAAATAGGACTCTGCCGATTGACTTCCATTCCACTGCAGTCTCCGTTTTACATCGTGTGACAGGTCAGACAAACTGTGAATATATGGCGCAGTTTATTTATCAAAATGTACCTACAATTAACCCGTTTTGGACCAAAACTTTATTAAGAACATTTTTTATGAACTGTGATAATTATTGGGGCCTTGATGGCAATGTTTGAACGTATGTATTATGTTTTTGACATTTCTCAAATAACATATGCAAATTTGCATATGTTCGTTTTACGAACATTGGGCTAATAGGCTACTAACAAGATGTGAAATATTGAACATGTATGAAATTACATTGTAACACAATAACGTAATAAAAATGGATAATTGATGTTAAAACCTTCTGAAATATAATGTTTTCAGCATCAACCTATTGGTATATCAGAAAGAAATGACTAAGATTTTTACCCAGTGGCATCGAAATTGTAAAAATTCTTAGCCCCTCCCCCTAACTGCGGCTCAGCCCCCAAAAGTGGGAAATCACTGCAAATCACAACGAGGAGGGGACAAAAGGAAGGTTTTTCGAGCTTTAGCCCCCAAACCTGAAATCCTGGCGCCGCAACTGCTGATGAAGGCGTTTGTTGCACTTCACGCACATGTGCAGTGTGTTTTTGCTACAGCCATCCACAGTTTGCAACGGTCCTCAGCCTTGCCTTTCTCCAGATTGTGGCCCTCACCGTCATAGCATATGTCGGGTACGCACACACACCAACACGCACACACACACACACACACACACACACACACACACACACACACACACACACACACACACACACACACACACACACACACACACACACAAACGCACTCACACGCACACCCACATATTATATATATTTATATGATTTGGTTGATACATGTAAATCAAGATCAGAAATATGCATAGGCCTATGCAGATCAACGTTGACTTGAGTTGAACCCAGCAGTACCATATTGGACCAATGTTCGTAAAACGAACATGACCCAGATATGCAAAATTGACGACTCCATTTATTACAGTATAATTATGCAAATGACATGTGCTTTGTGCTAAATATGTGCACTTGTCAAATGCCCATTAGCTCGTGCGATATCACACATCAACCGAAAATTACAAATTTTCAAACAAAAGACGGTGAACATACCTGGATTTGAGGTATTTAGCATAAGACAAAAACAGTTCAAAACTTTCAAAACAAATTTTTTTTGCGATTTATCCGACAAATCAAACCTTTCGCTGACATAAGAGCACAAGAAAAGAAAACTAAAGTGATGACCTCAACCAATTTGAGGTCATCAAAAAATGTGTTCGTAAAACGAACATTGGTCCAAAACGGGTTAATTGCGTAGAATTCTATGTCAATGTAAGGCTGTAAAATTAATGCTCCAGGTCGATTGTGGAAACGAGCAAAGTGACCTCGGAAGAGAAAATGGACCACTTGTCGCTTACTAGGTCAGCCGGTAAATGGATTTTTCGGAAAATGAATTTTGTTTTCTGCATCTAATTAATGCATCTCTGTATTATGCCACTTGATGTATTAGGGCCAAAAATAGACATTAACGCATCAGGCAGAGACGGGTTAATATTTATATTTTTTTTTCTCGCCAAATGAATTTCATATTTTCATAAAATGTTGCATAATTATATTGTGCTTGAAGTGTTCTGAAATTTTAAGCCTGTTTTCCTAAGGCTTAAGGTATACGCTCATTGAAGATGCTAATACGCAGTGGCGGCGCCAGACTTTTTTTAACCAGTGCATAACCAGGGCAATCATACTAGTAACAAGTGCAGGGACGGTTTATGCCCCAAATTAATTCTCGGCAGGGCAACAATTCTGGCAGGGCAGCGACCAGGGCAAAGGCTTTTTTACCAGGGCATTTGCCCTGGCTTGCCCTGGTGTAGTGCCGCCACTGCTAATACGTCCGTTGCCAACAAGTGGTCGCTTTTCTTAGCCAAGGTCAATAAATGGATTTTTCGGAAAATGAATTTTGATTTGTGCGTCTAATTAATGCATCTGCAACTTAGACTCACTGTGTGACAAAGTGTATTATGCCATTTGATGTATTAGGGCCAAATGTAGGTATTAACGCATCAGGTAGAGACAGGTTAAACTTTTTTATGCATTTTTTTCGCCAAATGACATTTTATGTTTTCGTAAAAAGTTGCATAATTATATTGTGGTTGAAGTGTTACTGAAACTTTAAGCCTGTTTTCCTTAAGGTATGAGCTTATTGAAAATGCTGTACGTCTTTTGCCAATAAGTGGTCCCTTTTCTTAGTCGAGGTCATTAAACTGCTCTAAATGAACGGTTATTCTTGATAGCGGTGACAGAAAACGTGTTGTTATAAGCTCTTGAAGTAAAGGGGTATACTCAGGCAAAATGCTATAAGGCAAAAAGGAGATTACGTGCTTTCTGGCCACAGTGTAAACCTAGCTAACAGTTAGCTAAGCCCTTAATCCTCTATATCAGTGATGTCATGTATTGTGTGTTTTGTTCAACATTATAGACCACTGGGAGTAGCTATACCTATTTCCAATTTATTTGCAGTAACGACGGCCAAATTTGCAATCATCATGGATAAAACTGTAAGCTAATTATTATTCTATTATTTAGAATTTTAAATGCGAGTTTCTTAGTTTCTTAAAATGCTTAGCGCATTTCTTACTGTAATGCAGCGAAGCCATTTAAACATCAGTGTGCGTTGATTAAAATTTTAGTTCACATTATAGTTTTCAGAAATGACTCAAATTATTCTCAATTTTCTGTTTCAGTTTCGGCTATTAATAGACCCAAAAAGTGGGAAATGCACTACACGGAAGTTTCGTAGTTTCTTAAATTGCGCAGTATATTGCTTCCAAAGAGCATAACGTTTTACCGAAAATACCGTTAGCCTATAATCATTTAAGCACCAACGTGCAGAAACTAATAATGTTTCACACGGCATTTTAAAATAGAAAACCGATTGATTATTTTCATTATCCGACCCGGTGGTTATTGTCCAGGGGCTTAATATCGTGATGCCTGATGTCTGAAGTGTGGCTGCCTTGCATGTCGAATTGGCATTTTGTCTTGTTTATTAGTAACTGCGCAACTGTCTCGCATAGTGCGATGAACTGGTGTCTGACGGAATTGAGTATTTAACTAAGTCTACGGGCTTTTGGGATGTGTACATTGTGTAGGCCTACGAGCGCTCAAAGTGACACAGAAACTCAACGTTAAAACACGTGATTGAAGCCCTAAACAGCGCGAGGCACCATAGAATAATTCTACCCATCTGACCAAAACCAGGCTTAAGTCGGATTTTTTACAATTTGAATGTCATAAACCGTTGTGAAGGGTAATCTCTCTTCTTTAAAATGACACAAACTTTATTGTTCTATCATGTTCCTGGCCAAAGTTATGAGTAACAAATCTGGTTCAGTTGTTCAATTGTGATTCCGAGAAAAATGCATTTAAAGTTCTGTATGATTTCCAAATGCAAAATTCCTTAGCAACCATGTTCAGTGCTCTGATTAGTTTAGATTTGAAAAGACATTGAATAAAGGTTGCGTGATAGGATAGAGGGAAGTCTCGGCTTTCTATTCATACTATGCTTGCTATGCTAGCCGTATGCCACGCATGGCTATTAATGGCGGGAAAATGACAAATATCAAGAAAAGTCATTGAATAGATAAAACAATAGCTATTTCAAAATCATCTAAAATACCACTAAAAATTAAAATTTGTCACAAATTTTAGTTTTAGTGTGTTTAAAACATATTTATTTATCACTTTCCATAAAAAACTAAAAATTGAACAAAATTATTTTTTTCTTCACATTTTGGCCTTTATCTCAGAAGTGAATTTTGCGACATAAGCCTGGTTTTGGTCAGATGGGTCACAGATGTGACTCTATATTGTGAGGGTGGTGCAAAAACAGTAGCCTATAGGCTGCTTTGCTGACAGCGTAAATCATGAAGCACATAATTACCATCTGAGGCGAGTATCGGCGAGAAAATTTATGCTTCACAAGTCGCTGCAGATGGTCTACAATAAAACTCAACTTCCAATGGTTTGGGCTTTGCGATTCATCTATGTTTGCCAACGAACCTTTCAAACACTCTACGGGCATGTGAACAAGCAGTTCAAGTGATCTTGTCGGTTTTCTACAGGGACGTCATTTGGGGAACAGGGCAAATTTTCTCCCTAAATTTGATGGAAAATCAACTAATTTTATATGTACGTCAGTGCATTCATAATAATCTTCGTTTATTGATTCAAACCGACACACCGCAATATGACTATAAGTCCTAGTATGAACCATAGACCCATTAAATTATCGGGACAGTATATGCGCTCATGCTTTGGACTTGGAACTTGGGTCCATTGACTATTTACTCTTTTTATCATAAAATATTAGAGTGGAGTCAGATTTGGATGAACTGTTTTGTTCTGTTTGTCTCGAAAAATGCTACATCTAGGAAAATATTGAAACTGAATTCTAAGTAAGTCAAAGGCATTTCAAGGTCAGAATAAATTAAATCTAGCAAAAATCATAGAAAAAAAAGGCCAGATCTCGGCCAATAATTGTTGAAATCGGCTAATTCCGCCTGTTATTTCTCGAGTTGATAAGGCTACCTGATGTAAGAAACAAGAATACCAAATGTTAGACTATCCAAAGTTATTTTAAGATCAAGAAGGTCAATTTCACAAGAAAATCTGGGGAAATGTTCATAACCATGGATTGTCTCACATTTAGTAGTCTTGCTATATATTGCAGGTAGACTTTATCAAGTTCAGAAAGACCAAAAAGAGTTGGCCGATTTCAACCCTACTTGCCGATCAATATGCCTTCCGCCCCACAGGCTCAACAACTGCTGCCTTGATTTCCATCCTCCAGGCTGTTACAGACCTCCTATCAACAAATCAGTACTTTATTATTACGCCCGAAGGCAGAAACAAAACAAATGACTATGTCACGTTGATTTCCCTGGACTTTTCAAAAGCTTTTGACTCTGTGCGCCATTCCACCCTTGCACAAAAGCTTTCCCAACTAGAAATTCCAGATCATATCTACAATTGGCTGGTAGAATTTCTACAAGACAGAAAACACCTTACACGTTTCTCCAGGCTGAAATCAACCATTGCGTTCATCAACGCCAGCGTTGTTCAAGGTTCTGGGGTAGGCCCATCATCATACATCATCGATGCCTCGGATTTGCACCCGGTCAATCCTCAGAACTTGATTAGGAAGTATGCGGATGACACTTATTTAATTATTGGTTCCTCCATGAGTAGTTCCACTTCGGAGGAGTTGGAAAACGTATCGGAATGGGCCGTTAGAAACAATCTACGACTGAATGAGAGCAAATCTCAGGAAATGATCATCCACCGTCGACGCGACAAAGGAACATCTGACCCACCTACCTTGGAAATCGTGAGAGTAACATCAATGCTCATACTGGGAGTGACTATTGCAAACGATCTTAGTGCTTCTTCCCATGTTAACAGGATTCTAAGTGCATGCTCTGGTTCGCCTCACGCTCTCAGAGTCCTCAAGGCACACGGTCTCCCTCCAACTGCGCTCCATGAAGTTGCACGTGCAACTACCATCTCTCGCCTTCTGTATGCCTCTCCCGCTTGGTGGGGATTCACTACCGCAAACGACCGTCAAAAACTCCAACGTTTCCTGCTAAGGGCCAAACGACTGGGCTACCTCCCTCCTGAACACCAGGATTTAGACCGAATGATGGAAGATGCAGACGTTAGACTCCTTCAAGCGGTCAACCGGAACTTTCAACATGTGCTTAGAGGCCTCTTTCCTCCGACCGTACGTAGGCCATATGCTCTGCGCCCTAGGCCTCATGAATTTGAACTGCCCAAAAAAAGATGACCACAATTTCATCTCTAGGGTTCTATTTCGGACTATTCGGTGATTTTAAGATTTAACTCAATCTGACTAAAGGCATAAACTTATAGTTTTTAATTTCATTACCTTCATTATCCCATGTAAACAAGTTGCGGTATGTCAACTTAGTATTTTTAATAAACGAAATCTACTACTACTATCATTGGCTGAGATCTGCCCAGTTTCTTTGATTTTTGCTAAACTACATTTTTTCTGACCTTGAAATGACCTTCAGTGACCTAGAATTTAGTGTCAATATTTTTTTCCCCAGATGAAGCTCTCGTAGAACCAGAGAGAACAAAAAACATTCATCCAAATCGGACTTTTTGTTCATTTTTTGTGTAAACTGAGAATGGACCAAGTCCCGAGGTTGAGCGCCTACTGTCCAGATAATCTAATGCGTCTGTGGTATGAACGGATGATCACAAGTTATTAAAGGAGTCGAATTTATGTGTATGGCAGCCATGCAAGGGGCCCATCACGTCGCACTGCTCATTTTACCAGAGACATCTGGAGAATGGAAGGCTGAGTCAACCTTTGTGAAGGTAGCGGGAATCGATCCTGCGTCCATGATCTTCTGCTCTTCCTGCCGGAGTGTTACCCATTACCCTAAACACCCTCTCCACTTATGATTAAATAATAAATTATATGTTTATTCTTTACTAGAAGTTTAGGACAGAACTAGAAGAAAACATATTAGATCAGGCACAGGCAACTTCTTTTAACAGAGTGCCATCTTATGATTTTAAGGGCAGCTCAGAAGCCGTAGCCTATACCAATTCCGGGCTACTTTTTCCAGATTCATTTGCTCCTGAAAATAAGGCAATACTAAATTTTATTAAAACTAAATATTACAGCATGACCGTTAAACTTAATGAAGATAATTTTTATGATGAAAATCTAATTATCCTAATACCTACAGTCTTACACTACAAAAAATATGTTTTAAGTTTAATCAGTTTTAAAAATACATAAAAAGGGTAAAAGGTTCAAAACTGCCGCGTACAATGCTAATATGAAAGCCATATCAAGGGCCGGTTCAAAGGTCCCCAGGGGCCGGACCCGGGCCGCGGGCCGCGGGCTGTATGTTGCCCACCCCTTTAACCACAGTTTTGCATATGTAGACTAAATACTAAACTTAGCAAGCTGGCCAGCCTGGCCAAGTTTCCCCCACCTTCGAAAATTCGCCCGACTTCTATTTAAGCAAGGACTATTTTTATCAATCCAACTTTTGCTTTGGAATTACGCGAAATATTATAAGCTTAATGCGTGAATAATTTGGGACGCTATAGATTTCCGACAACGGTGCAGAAATTTATTTCTCATCAAGAAAGAAAAAACTTATCTCTGCAGCAGAAAAATCAAATAGGCCTAATTAGTAAAAACTTTTAAAACTCACTGGCCGAAATTTTATGAAGAAATACAACAACATTTAGCATTACATTTTGAAAAATAACTCGCCCCTTACGCTGTATCTCTGCCTGATAACGACGCTGTTCTTGGCTTTAATATTAGCATCAGGATTTCATTGTAATTTAAATTACTTACCAAGTTAAAAAAAATTGTCGGGTTCACCTAAACTTATTTCAAAACTTATTTTAAATTTATTTTTTAACCTCGAGTTAGGGGGGGGGGTTGGAATATAATTTTTGCATTTTAGGTAGTTGTAGCAGATTCATTGGCACACATTTTGAGGCAAACATCATGGTGGTAGCCCACGCCATTCAAAAGTTGTGCCGAGGCACCAGCGGGGCGGGGGGTGGATACAAACCCCTTTAGTTTTTCGACTATAGCTTATTGACTATTCTTCCTAGAAGAGAAACAATTACACCATTCTTTAGAGGGAATGTAGGGCTTCATTTGCATACCTACAGCTTTGTCTTATGAAAACCGGAAGTGATCAAAATAAATAATAATACGCGTAATATGCGTGAAAAATGGCTGAATGGAAGCACTCCCCCTTAGTTTTTTGTCTGTAGCGTATTCATTTATCTTCCTGGAAGAGAAACAAAGATACCATTCTTTAGAGGGAATGTAGGGCTTCATTTGCATACCTACATCTTTGTCTTTTGAATACCGGAAGTGATCAAAATAAACAATAATACGCGTAATCTGTGTGAAAATGGCTGAATGCAGCATTACAACGTAAACCGATATATATCTATGGATATATATATGTATGGATGTACATTAATACTATATAAACATGTGTAGGGATGATTGTGTGTATCTCTTATACATAGATTAGTTTCAAAACACACATAATCTTATATTTGTTTATCCAAAAGTACAAAATGTACGCAATAATATAAAATATTGCTAATTAATGGGTTCCGTTGTTAAAAGTGATGTAATTTCGAGGTGCATTCACATAATGTACAACTAAATATAACATTCTGTGTAGAAATGAATGCTGAATCCATTGCTATATTACAATTTATGATATGTGAAACCAAACACGAAATCCAGGGAGGTGGTAAGTGGTAACCACCCCCCCTTGGTAGCCAGTGTTACAAAAACGCTTGGTAGCCCTAGGATTATTTCTTTTAACGCGTACAACCTTAAATAGATGCGTGTTCAACGAATCACTGCATGCGCCGCATTAGACCAACTGTACAACGCTTGCGCTGGCTGTCCTGCTGCGCTATTGATACCTGTTATAAAGACGTTCATAGCTCGAGCGCTCGCTGAACGTCTAAAATACCTACATCGGCGTTTATCAAAGAACTCGCGTCGCCCATCGAATCGATAGACTAGACAATCGACGAGCCCGAAAGCCCGCTGAACATCTACGTCAGCGTACACCAAAGGCAATCGTCGAAGGAACTTGATGATCCAGGCCGACAGTATTAGTCCGTCGAATACAATAATATTAATAAAAATTGCCACCACCGGAAGTTATATTCCTGTAAATCATTTTAGAACGACGTTGTAGTAGTATTATGACCGTCATGTGCAGTGGCGTAGCAAGGTTTCTGGGGCCCTTGTGCAGAGCCTCGGTGGTGGGCCCCTCCCCATTGAACTCCACTTTCGATTTCAAACAACAAACTCTGGCAAAAAGCGCTAATGTATTACAGCATAAATAAGGTCAGATAATCAAATTAGACAGATCACAAGTTAGTGTCAAGTCTATGGTAGTCTCAGAACGAGAATCCTAAAAGTTAAAACTTTCGTTTGCGCGCTTTCTCTTGGGTAAAAATATCCACCACTTTTGAAGTCAAGCTGTTTGGCATGTCCATTTTCTATTGACAACATTGCCAGATTGCTCAGCCGTCTTCTAACATGGTACTTCTTAGATAGTTTTTGATGAGCTTCAGTTTTGAAAATGATCGTTCACATGTCACTCTTACCGATATAGCTGAGTGGGCTTGTTAAGTTGATTTGATTACGTTCTGAAAGGAAAGCCGCTCTGACGTTCTGACCGCCGGGGGCCCTTGTGCCGCCGGGGGCCCTTGTGCCGCCGGGGGCCCTTGTGCCGCCGGGGGCCCTTGTGCCGCCGTGGGCCCTTGTGCTTTGCACAACCTGCACAACCCATTGCTACGCCACTGGTCATGACTGTGTTCATGATCATGACAGAGGTTATTGTTAATTTATTTTTACGGCGACTATTGCTTTACATAATAGTCACCGACTACTATGGAAAGCAATAATATTATTATAGAGTTAACTTACTACATACAGTGATGCAATAAGTTGTAGGGTTTTCAATGCATTGCATACTACACTTATCTAATTCAAACGCTATACATTTATACAGAGCATGAAGCCAGTTCCAGAGCTATTTATTCTATTTTTAAATCTTGAAAATAACATTTGTATGGTTTCACGTGAGTTTCAAACATGCTTGATGTTTGGTTTTCTTTAGATGTAGGTCTGCTGCGTTCCGGGTCATTCAGAAAGTGAAATAAAATGGCTTGTAAAGAAGATACTACACTGGAAGCACTGCGTAATATGACGCAATGCTCCATTTGCATTGAAACATTTAATGATCCTAGAGTGTTGCCATGTGCTCACACCTTTTGCTTGAAATGTTTGGAAAATACCCAATCAAAGACTAAGGCACAATGTGCTCTGTGTCGAAAGCCTTTTGGCATCCCTGTGGGAGGATTGAGTGGATTACCAAAGAATACAATGATTCAGGATCTTATAGACTTGTCAAAAGAACAAAATTCTTCAGAGAATTCTGAAACTGTCGAAGAAAAGAAGATGACCATGGAAAAAACCGCAAAACCAGAGGCACCTTCAGAAAATATCGAAAGGACAGGAGCAAATTTACAGACATACACGTCGCATTGTGGCAATTGCAACAACTGTGAGCACTGTAGCCGTGCACAGCATGAGGGTAGCAATGAAGAACCACATAAAAGTGCTGCATTGGCTGATCAGATGAAAGAACGGTCAACAGAAACCACAGAACTACCAATACCAGGAGATACTGAGAGTTTGTGTGATGTATGCATACTAAACAATTCGGATGGGAATCAAAAGGAGTCGACAGCAACTTTGTATTGCATGGATTGCAATGAAAATCAGTGCGAAAAGTGCAGCGCAGAACATATGAGACAGCGACTGTGCAAACATCACACAGTTGTTTCATTAGATGATCACTTAAAGGAGACACTAATGCAGAAAGAAGAGGCAGAAAAAAATGGGGATACTCCAATATTTTGTGACGTCTGTTTAGATAATAACGAAAGCGGAACAGCTGCAATAGCGACACTGCGTTGCATTGATTGCAACGAAAACCAATGTGAAGACTGCAGCAGGGAACACAAACGACAAAGAGTATGCAAAGAGCATGAAATAGTTGTACTTGATGATCAGATGAAAGATAAATTAATCACAATGAAAGAAATGGTTAGATCAACTAAAGAGGACATATTCTGTGATATCTGTGCAGAAAACAATGAAAACGAAGCAGTAAAGATCACAGCTACTTGGCATTGCACTAATTGCGATGAAACCCAATGCGATGACTGTAATAAGGAACATAAAAGACAGAGGTTAAGCAAAGACCATCAGATAGTGGCACTGGATGATCAGCTGAGAGATAAGTTAATAAAAATGAAAGAAATGGCTAGATCAACTAATAAGGACATAATCTGTGATATATGTGCAGAAAACAGTGAAAACGGAAACTTAAAGATTGCAGCAACTTGGCAGACTGCATGGCCGATGGTGGTTCCACCTTTGAGAGATTTTTAGGTCTCTGTAATTCATAATTGAGCGCAGATCTCTTCGCTTTGCAGCGCAAGGTGATCAATTTATTTGTTCCCCATCTCGTAGTTTAGCCGTGGTCTTTCTTAATTCTAGAATAGGGTGCCATACAACCTGTGGCATGAGCCAGCAGTGGAGACCATTCTATTTTATCTTGCGGTCAGGTTTGGAGCATCTCTCATGAATTCAGTTGAAGAGACGCTAACAATTGAGCGCCTTCGATAATAGTCTTAGAGTTACATAGCATTCTGTAAGACTTGTATTTTATTATGCGAGGGATGATTTCAAAGGACAAACCAACAGACTTGAGACTGGAAAATGTAGCTCCGCACGTGGTATACGTTTGGTCTGCCATGCTTAGCGAGGATATAGCCAGCAGAAAAATCATGCATGGATTCATCATTCAACTATAATTCACTTAAAACCTATTTGGAAGGATTTCAAATAGCATACAATTTTATAATATTACGTTTGACAGGCAAAGGTAACCAAAAGTAGCAGTCTGTAGAAAAACATCGTTGCCACTCCAACAGCGAGAGGAATGGAGACGTTGGACATTTTGAACCTGCCTAAGAGGCAGAGAACCAGAAGAAGAATAATATAATTTATTTGGCTACCTTCTTGACTTTCTTGCACGTCACAATTTCGTCTTCACTCTTTTAAAACTGTAATTTATATTCTGTTACAGACTCTACGAAATGTCCATTAATGGTAACCGATTGCATCTCGTGCAGCGAACTACAAGCACTACAGTAGAGCAGAACCCGTCAGTCACATGACAGGCCAAGACTAAACGATACAGACTCGCGCAAGGAATAGCGAGTGATTCGAGCCATATCGCTATGGCCAAAAGAACTCATTTCGCCATCTGAATCAAAGCAACAGTGCCATGTCTAATATCTGTAAATTATGAAGAACAACGTGAGCGAGAGGCTCCAACAGTCGCTACATAAGTTTGAATTAGGCCCACGCCTGTACGCTACATTCTGCTAAAGCGTTACACAAAATTAATAACACCAACTATGATGTTGATAATAATCGTAGGAACTTTCGGTTTTTATGACGTTAGTATAATCTAGGCAAGCCTAGGCAGAGTGGCAGAGCTTTTGTGAGGTTCCTGTAATAGGTGCTATACGCGTCCGTGATTTTGGTGTCACTCTGGACAGCTATTTAACGTTTTCTAAATACCTCCTGAACCCAGGGCTGCAAATGTTTTTTATTTTTGTCTTTTTTAAACCAAAAGACCACATAAAACCAAAAAATTTGTGTTTTGACTTGTTTTAAAATGAATTTATAAATTATTAATGCAAACAATTTCGTCTCTTCAACTCTCTTGGCAGTTGTTTCATCGTCTTTGTTAATTTCGTTACATGACGTTTTACTGTTCTAGTTAATTTCGTTTATACAGATGATTAATTTGAACGGTATTCATGCAATTTTTATGAGTTTTAAGATTCAAAATAGGAAAAACAACAAACAAACAAAAAACACAACGTTTCATTTAGAAAAAGCTTCGTTTTTGCACCCCTGCCTGAACCTAACGTGCTCTACTGCTCTTTCTACAACCATAATTATGAGCCTTATCTCCTCTCTTTTCACAGCCATCGTCCATGCTTTCATCTGCTGTCGCATTGATTACTATAATTCGTTACTGGCTGGTCAAGGTACGACTATCCTTCAGTCGGTCCTTAACTCGGCAGCTAGGCATATTGTCTGCCTTCCTCGCCTCTCTCCCATTTCAAGTTGTATGACTGTTGAACTGGACTGACTTCCCGTTGATTCTCGAACCTGGCACAAGATCGTGCTCATGTTTTCCAGAACTCATCAAAGACGGACTCCCAAGCGCCTCTGTGACTTGAGGTGCAAGCCCACCTCTGTTGCTTGTCTTTGTCCTCTCCGCTCCCTAGACCGTCGTGATCTCTTTGTCCCTGGGCAAGGACGGCTATGGCCCAAGTCGCGCCTTTCCTTTTGTGGGTCCTTCCTCTTGGAATGACCTTCTCTCTTTTTATCCATCTAAGATTTAACTTGGGGAATCTTGCCTGCAATCTGCCCACTTTGCTTGAAGACATTGACTACACACATACATTTTATTCTCTCAAATCTTTCGACGCTGAGAGCGCCTCTGAATAGGCAATCATGTAATCGTCGCCTTACAACTTGGCAAATAGACTGCAGTACAGTGAAGTGTTTAGAAAATTGCATGCTCCCCATGCAGGCATACATGCTTATAGATATAATGGATACATACCTAGACACATGCATGAATACATTTGCATACAGATTCAGTGTACACATAAAGTTGCCAGGTGGCCCAAAAAATAGAATTGAGAGAATTGTTTCTCCACAAGGCTGCTCTATGTTCCATGTAAAATGAACGCGGACTGATATATTTGTGTAAGCTTAATATGACGGATTATAGGGATACTATGATGGATATAGCGAAAAACGTTGTTTTTACTAAGAGTTCATTTTTATCCATTGTTTAATTATAATATTACATCCATGTTTTCTTTTTATATTATTGACATTCAGAAAGGGACAAAATAAAAAGTCAAATCTTGCGACAGACTAGTTCGTATCACAAACAATCATTCAGTATCGTAAAACTATTGGTTTTGACAGACTGGCCCTCGAAACATTCACTATTGAGTTTACATCAAAATTTCAGAACGCAGAAAAAAGGCAGCTTATAGAATCGGGGACTCAATTGTTTCGAATCGGGGAAAGCCCTTTTCCGACACGCAGCGTTGTGATTGGCCAGCGTTGCCATTGGCTGCAACAGAAACGGGTGAAGTGCTTGATTAAACGAGACGCTAAGTTGTAAGAGAACGCGGACCATAGAGGATGGTAGAGTAACTGCTTAAATGAAGGAGGAAGTACTAGATGGATAGAGTAAAAACTTTGTTTTTACTATTGGCCCTTTATTATCCATTCTAGTCCTAACTTGCGGGAATCGTGCTTGTCTTGCCAATCTTGCAATCTGCAAGATTGCTTTGACTTGAGCACAGGCTAAAACGTCAAATCTGGTGACAAAGATATTTTCGATCACTTACAATCAGTTCAATCGTCGTGAGAACTTGGCAGACAGACTGGCCCTCGCACACAGAGGTATTCTATCAAAATTTCAGCTCCCCCAAAAATGGCTAGATGTGATAGAATCGGGGACTCAACTTTTCGAATCGGGGCAGCAGCATTCCGACACGCACTGAAGAGGATATGGAGCGCTGCCATTGGGTGCAACAGAACAAGGAGAGAATTGCAATTGTCAATTCAAGAACAGACGTAAAAAACCTGGAAAATTGAGGTAGAAGGTACTGCTTATATGACAGATTATAGGATGAAACAGATGAAATAGGTTAAACTTTAGTTTGTGTTCTTTTGAATCCATCTAGTTCAATTAATCAATCTGTGTTTGCAATTTTACATTAATGTTTGTATTGCATTAATGCATTGCTATGCAATTGTATGCAGCTATGCGATAAAAAGTTAGCAGCAGTTTACAATGTTTTTCTATTAGTGAATCATGACCTGCATTGGCTCGCCTTCGGACACACTGGGCCCGGTCAAAATTACAGCTCCCCCCAGTGGCCATGGAATCGGGGACTCAACTTTTGGAGCAAGAACTGCTTCTGGTACGCATCTGTTGTGATAGTGTCAGTGCATTTCAGGATGAGCGCAATGCAACGTTCAGCATTGACCACCGTCATAGTTTGGAATCTTGCTTTCAACTTCGTTATAGAAATCGTTATTGTCCCATTCTTCTGGGTCCTTTGAAAGGAAGATCTATGAACCAAACCTGTAACAGCCCTGGCCATTAGCATATGTTAGCAAAATACATATGTGAGGGCGTCCAGAAATAAGCATATTACTGTTACAACTATGTTCGCTGACAGCCATTCCTTCTCAACCAACTTGGCAGTAGGTCGACCATGTCTTTTCCATTGCAAAATTCATTAAAAGAATAATAATAAAAACAACGATAAATTTTATCTACATCTTCAATCCTACCGTACTTAAATTGTTTAGCTAGCGTTGTAATTAGGCCCACAGCAATATTACAAATTAATGGCTGCCTTAGTCTTGGATATTGACCGAGAGGTATGAGAAAGCTGAAGACCTTATAAGACGTAGGCCTATTCCAGACTCGAAGCTGTTGTCCATCAATCGAGTTCTGTACTTGTTTTTCGAACATTTCACCCGCGAGAAGATTGCCTCACACACGGAGCACCGAAGAGGACCAGGATATTTCTTGCCATGGCAGTTCTCGAAGTCTAGGGTATTCCACCGCCAACTTTCACACTTAGACTAGTAGGCCTATATCGGTTTCATCCTCCAACTTCTTTATGAGTATATCGTCGTTCTTCATACATACCTAGACACATGCATGTGTACATGTGCATACAGATTCAGTGTACACATAAAGAGTAAGGTGGCCCAAAAAATAGAATTGAGAGAATTGTTTCTCCACAAGGCTGCTCTTGTTCCGTGTAACATTGGGAATTGTGTGACGAATTTTGAATGGGCAGATGAGGGAAATTAATCTGAGAATATTTAGGCGTCGCTATGAATTATGACTGTTTTGATAAACAGCGAAAAACAACAAATAAAGAGTTCACTTTGATAATAATTGTTAATTATAAAATATGCAGTAGTGGGTTGCCCAATGCTTGATATGGATATTTTTTAGTCTGCCTACCTCTTTGAGGTACATCTGCAGAGATGTATTATACTCAGATGATGCATTATCAAAGGGAGTCAGTATGTGGGTGTTTGTGTGTGTGGTGTGTGCACTTTGCATGTGTGAGTAGAATGCATGCACTAATACATAGGCAAAGATAACAAACTGATTCACACCACCCCAGTTTAAAAACAATGGAATAAAAACATTTATGAACTAAAATACACACGGCAGCCAATACATCGAAATTGTACTATGCGTCCACGGCCGCCAATTCTCCCTCTCACGGCCGCAGGTTGCGCACCGCTAACCTACATGTAACATATGGCCTACTTGTTTGCATGAATCAGCGCCAGAGGCTACTGCTCATCGACCCTAACAGGCTGATCGGCAGACAAATATCTGAACATTAGTCTCGAAAGCTTGTCATGATTTGTTATTCACACGAGATGACTGCAGTCCAATTGAGCTTGCGTCGCTCTGGGGCCTCCATCGACATTTGGTCCCATCGAGTTCAGACCAGGGACGGCCGACCTACAGCGTTCAGCTACTCTACTCCTGCCCGCCTTTCAAGTAGGTCCAATGATGATGATGGAAGTCACTCAACCTGGAAGCCTTCCGCCAAGTCCTGATTGACAGTCGTCGTTGTTGATTGCCTTCAGTGGCCGATCTTTCTTGTGCAGAGTTGTTGACCTCTACGAAGCCAAACGTCTGTTTCCGCCACGCTCTGTTCAGATACAACCAGCTCACTCCATGGTTTCACTCGGAGGCCACAGCGATGTGCAGGAGGGTCAGACGAGACGAACGCCGTTTAAAGAGGACAAGACTAGATAAGAACCGCAGTCAAAGGTTTCGGTTTAATTCAAGACAAGGAGAGAAGCTACTGGGAGAAGCTGATAGCCCATGGTGACTCATTGAACAGCCGACGGTTCTAGAATGATTTGTTAACGCTTCTCGACGGTTGATGTACATCGTAAAGTCGACCATTTACTCAAACATGTTACTTAATTCTTGGTATCTCTCAATTTTTGGTACACCTTTCAATTTTGATCCCTACGAAGTAAATGGAGGGAGTACATGTACTTCTCTTTTTCACAAAACGGAATGTACAGTATCTCTAAGTATATTCCGTACGAAGTAAATGGAGGGACTACCTCTCTTTTCACAAAACTGAATTTATCTCTAAGTATATTACGAAAGGCGGTCTCGGATGTAGACACAAGAAAATAAGGAACACACGGAGATACATACATGGACAGTTTGGCCAGAGAGAATCAAATAAAAGAGTCGAAGAAAACCAATGAAAATCACACAGTCGTTCAATCACTAGGGCCTACTGCTGTGTAATCAGGCTTTCACCCGAACTAACATGGAAATTTCCTGGTGCTATTGGTAAAATGCGTCTTAACTTTTACGCATAGGCCTAACGTGTTTATGCAGTTTCTTGAAATGGTCCTTGCTGACTTCAACGGCCATTATTATATGCTGACTTCACTTCAAATTTCCAAAGCTTCAATGGAATATACGCAGTAGGGTGGTCCTTAGAAATAAAAGTGTGAATCTATTGTTCGCCAAGGTGCCATTCGGTTCCATTTCATCCAGAAACATCACACAAAAAGTTGTATTAAAAAATATTAATATTTAGGACTCGCACAACACCATCAAAGTTTTACCCCTTATCAAATATAGGAACACTCGAAAAGTAAGCATAATAGTTGTAATCAACCATGAAAAGTGAACATTTAAACCAGGAATAAATTCAACTGCCTGTAGTAGGTCTAGATTATAACACAATGACATTTATTGCATGCCTGGTTACTTGTGATTACACTGATTAGTGATACAAATTATTTATTAGAGTTATTATTAGGCCTATTATTGAGGAAATTGGTAAAAAGTTAATAACTTCTACAAATATGGGGAAATTCTGAAAATAACACATCATTTTATTCAGTTTTAAGAGCTCTGTCTAGCGGTATACTGAATGGCAGTTAATTAGTTTTCAATAAGAATATTTTACAAGAAAACCTACAATTTTTCTCGAAAAACGCTTTGTCTTGTAACTTTGGCCCTCTGGTGGGGGCGGAAGACATTAATATTTTTTTTTTTAATTTTTAACAGTTTTTGAGCCATGCCATTGGGCAACTTTTGGTTGCTATTACTTTTCGAATTTCTAATTTTTACCTTTTTTCCACTGCACCCTTGTGTATGCTTGTTCGAATTGATTTGTGGTTATCGGTCTCAGGAACTCATGGATCAAATACCACTAAAATGCCAATAAAAATAAATAATAAACAATCAACGAGAGTATAAACATTGTAGAAATTATTTTTTAGTTGTGTTTAAGTAAAATCATCCAGCCATTCTGTTTAAAACTAAACATAGGTCCAAAAATGCGAATCAAATACATTTACTCCAAATGACAAAAATTAGTTGTAAAAATCTAAATTTCAAACACGTTGTGCGAGTTCTAGATATTGTTCGATCCTGCTAATTTTTGGGCTACACTACGTTTAAACCAATTGGCACGGAATGCCGGGTTGGCGAAAGTAAACAACTGAAGTTGAAAATTTTCCATTAGAGATGCGATCACCCTAATACGCAGGCCTGTATATCGTACTGATGTTAAACTGCTCCTTTAAGGAATAAGTAGGGCCTGGGAAGTGATAAATTTCCTGGAGTTGCGGAATTAAATATAGACTATAATTATACAATTTTATACATGCATATACGTATAACCCACAGTGATAAGCCCAAAACATTTGACAAAAATTCATGCGTCATAGGCCTACTTGTTATCGAAAACTGCTACCTTAAGGTTGTATATATGCTTAACTGGCCTGGATTTACTAATTCTTTGAATTTCTGTCCCGTGAAGTTTGGAAACTTCTCAGCACAAGCTTATAGCCTAGAACTATAGGCTACCCTTAGTGCATTAATAACCTGCATTTTTGTAAAGGCTTATAAGAAGAGAAAGAGCAGAGCCTTAGGCCATGGGTATAAAGCGTTGACTGTCGAGAACGATAACTCTGCGCACAAACCAGGTAATTGTTCTGTTTTTGTTCAGCAGTTGTTAGATTTCTTAGCATATGGTTTGCAACCGTATCTTAATTGCATTACGTATGTATTACATATAGATCTGTATTTGCAATATCGGAATGTCTAAGTTGCTACTTAAAATTTAAACGCAGAATAACCTCAATGTCAGAACGTGTCTGCACTGATAACAGGTGAAGAACATAGTGCAGTTTGAAGACCAGAGAGAGACAGAGAGAGAGACAGACAGAGAGACAGAGAGAGAGAGACAGAGACAGAGAGACAGAGAGAGAGAGAGAGAGAGAGAGAGAGAGACAGAGAGAGAGAGAGACAGAGAGACAGAGAGAGAGAGAGAGAGACAGAGAGAGACAGAGAGACAGAGAGAGACAGAGACAGAGACAGAGACAGAGAGTGAGACAGAGACAGAGAGAAAGAGAGAGAAAGAAAGAAAGACAGACAGACAGACAGACAGACAGAGTAATAGTAATACCAGCAGCAGCAGACATCCTGAAAGAATTATGCTCCAAACACCCGGGCCGCGCCAGCCTCTTGACCGACCCATCACACCGATGGAAACCCCGGTAACTCCTTTTCAGGCCTCTGAGGAGGAAGTGCGCAAGCACATCCGTTACTTTCCAGCAGGCTCCTCGGGAGGACGCGATGGCCTTAGACCCCAACACCTCCTCCTCCTGCTGCTGCTGCTGCTGCTGCTGCTGCTACTACTACTACTTATAATAATAATAATAATAATAATAATAATAATAATAATAATAATAATAATAGACTAACAGTAATAATAAAAATAATAATGATAATAATGATAATAATTATAATGATATTAATTACAAATAATAATAATATCGTAATTATTATAATGAATTTATCAAGCTTCATTATTCTTGTGACTAGACATTAAACGATGGCGCTGGGGGTGAGTGAAGGGTTTTGCTCGATTTCCATACACAGTAACCATCTCTGGGTAGGCTCGAATCCGTACTCTTCGCATTACTGATTGGCCCTTAGGCTGTAATGAATCATGGTTTAGTCTATTAGCTGGGTTCTCTGTGCATAAAATAACATGCAGACTTGCAGCGTCATTTAAAAATTCCCGACTTCCTAACAACTACATGTATAGCCCACTTTATGCACAGGTAACGCTCAAGCATGTTCACTCATTAGTTCATGCATGACGGCCTGCTTTTTTAAAGATTGGTATATTGAGACAAACAGTAAGACGAAGTTTTATCATCGTTTGTCCTCTTGCAACTTCTAAGCAACACGATATTCTGTCCTTCCAACGCCTAAGTAACCCTAATTCAGGTTGTGGCCCTGTTGCGCTAAGATCTGTTTAAAGGCCGTCAACTTTCAGCTTTCCGGAGAATACATGTGAACAGAAGTGGTGTCCAATTATACATGTACATCAAGCGTAATTGCATCAAGGATTCACATTTGATGAATAAAGTCACTGTTTACCCTTCGAATCAAATATCAATAACTGGTATATGTTTCTGATTGGTGAGACCGTGTAGACCGTGTACTTGGAATAAATACAAAGAATAAAGAAGCTAGAACTTCAAACGACAAGTCACAAAATGGACAGGCTGGTTAAAAATGCTGCAATGAAAAATACTGACACAAGCGATTCAATAAACAAGTTCCAAATCGAGAAAACTTCAAACAAGTTGATGCCATTACAAAGGACACCAAACAGCACGAGAGACACCAAGTACCCGCTCATGAAACTTGTAATGAAAGTTGTCAGAGAAATTCCTCGGTGGACAAAGCGCGTGAGGTTTGTTCAAGACAGTTCAATACTTAATAGAACAGGCTTTCTTGAGTCGAAACAGGATGACAAGACAACAGCAAAAGCGCGGCCTAATGAAGGCTGCTTCCAAACAAAGACTGATGACAAAATCAATAAGAGTCTTAACACGAGTGATAGAACCTGTCGCAGGACATGTCCCCGTTGCAGCCTCGAGACGATTGTTCGAAGAAAGCAGTTCAGCAAAAGGCCATCTGGACTACATGTGATATGTTGCCGGTGCAAGCTTGACTGGTGCTTCACATGCGAATCTCTATGGCATCCAGGTGATGCGTGTATCAAGTTCAGCTACAATTCATCGGCTCGTGAAAGCAAAAAAGAACTCCCCGGACCTAAGATCCTAGGAGACAGCATAGATAGCGATGAATGCAATGAAATGAGAACTGTTTATGAAACTTTCAATTATGAAGAATTGAAAGAAATTCCTAAAAGCCACTTCAAAGAATCCAGCACGAAGATTTCGAATAAGGATAGGCCTATACCTTCATTTTGCGCAAAATACATCAACAAAGTTGAAGATGAACCTAGTGTTATTCTTAACATTGGAAATACGTGCGATATATGTTTCTGTAATTCCACAGATGACATTCGTGAATGTTGTCAGATTCGAGTCTGTGGTGATTGCATCAGCACTTATCTTACATTGAAAATTAGCAGCGGAGTAGCTGATATAACCTGTCCCAATCATGGTTGTAATCATATCATAACAGAAGCGGAGATACGTACATCAGTTGATGTGAAAACTTTCCTAAAATATCTACAATGTATCGTCAATGCAAAATATCAACAGTATATCGTCAAAGCGAAACGAAATCCTTACAGAAAAACGTGTCCACGCTGCAGTTATGTAACAGTAATAGATGCATCGAATGGAAGTTACGAAGGGCTCAGAATCAGTTGTCCTGAATGCGAACTTTGCTGGTGTTTCAATTGTCAAGTTCCATGGCATCGAAACATGACATGCAGGCAATATCGATCTGGAGACGATGAGATATTCAAGAAATGGGCGTTAAGCCATTCTTCTGGACAGATTAATGCACAAAAATGTCCAGGGTGTCAGGTATGTGTGTATATTTGTGCATATGTAGGCCTATATATATGCGTAGGCCTAGCCCTATATTCATGTGCATATGCGTATACGTCTATGAATGAATTCATGCATGTCTGTTTTCATCTAATCGAAAACTAACGACGAAAAATCATTCATATATTTTCTTCTGTACCAAGTCACAGTTCATTCCACAACAAGGTCAATAGTTTTTTAATTCCTTGAAAATTTCTGTTTCAACCGAATGTCAAAAGAATACTTTCGAATTCGACATGAAATTTTGACGTTTCTGTTTCTTTCTTCCCTCTTCCTAGTCTCTGTCTTATAGTCTCTGTCTCTGTATCCGTTTCCTCTTTCTTTCTCTGTCTCTCTGTCTCTGTCTCTTCGAGACATTGGACAAAGAAGTGCGCGGTTCATCCATTCTCCGCTTTCTAAGCAGATGTCGTGCTTATGCCAGCCCCGGTATCACGAAATAGAGTATTCGTCCTAAGACTATCCGGGGATGTATGAATTTTTCCCCAGGATGGAATAAACTTTAGAGTCTCCGGGGGGATAAACCATTCTATCCCCCCCCCATCGTCATACGCGTCACGAAAGCCAAGACAAAAATCCAGTCAAAATCACCAAAAACGAATTTCAGGTCGACGTACAAACTAAGATACGCAACTTAAGATATTTTATGTGTACAATAAATCCAAACAGTACGACTGAATACACTTAGGAACCGCCAAAAATTCAAACTAAACCGAATACTCCATTTCGCTAAGGGGGATACTCATGTATGGGGGATACTCTATTTCGTGACCGGCTGCCTGGTGCGGAATTTTTCAAGGGGAGGCAAATTCCGGCAAAATATTTATGATGGTCACCATCAAAAAGATGCCATTAATGAGTCATGCCATTTTTGCCCTTGACTATTATAGCACAAAACTGCCAAAGACTGTCATGTCCGCTACTGGCTAATGCCGATACGTGTGTTCGCGACATTGTATATAATGTGTGTTCGTTTGCACGCATGCATGTTTCGTTTGGGATATCTGATTGATTTTGATTTCTGTATTAGCCTTGATGGCTAATAGTGTAGCTATGTCAATTTTCCATCTCATTGTTTAGAGTTAATACATGATCCCAAATAAGCGGGAATTCTGTTCCTTTTGGGTATGCCTTTTGTATCCCGAACAATTCTACAATTCTTATAGTATATATCGTTCTTGAACTGGGATCAATAAACAAATTTAAAACAAATTTGATGATGCAGATAATTATATGCGTGTGCATGTAGCCTAAATTTGTATGCATGTATCTATATGTGTGTATGTATTATTATTGTGCGTGTTGTGTGTATGTGTGCATGCGTGAATGTGTGTATCTGTGTATGGATTTGTCGTGTTAACTTCGCGTAGATCTATTGCCATGGTGCAAATTTAATTTAACTTTCAGGTATACATTCAAAGGAAAAGCGGATGTAACCAAATGAAGTGCACCCACTGTGGAACAAAATTCTGCTACCAATGTGGGAAAAGAGGATTCAGTCACGAACATTATGAAACGAGGAGTAATAATTGTGACAATCGAGCAAGGAATGATTACAATGCTGAAAGAAACTTCCAGACTCACCCTGAACGAAGACGGAATCGGCTAGATGGAGTCATAACCGGTAGGCATTCTTCACGAGTTTCGGATCACGTGTTTCTTCTCTTAAGTTCTTCAATCTTCGTAGGTAACGTCCTGTTGTCTCTGCAATTAGGTTTTGAAGCGTCTACCTCTCTTGACTCAGTGCAAAACACTTTTTTATAGTCGTGCCTTCTCTGACTTATGTTACCTTCTTCAAATTCGTGATGTATCAATACATATTTTTCCTTTGAACTCAAATTGAGAAATCTTCTGTTTCAGTGGAGTTTTAGCGTTATATAAGCGTAATATAAAGTTTTATTACGTCTAAAATTTTTGAGTTCTTAGTTTGTGGCAGTCCTTCGTTCCTTTCATAGTTTAATGCTGACTTTCGCCAGAAAACTTACCTATTCACTGCAGAACTCTTCATGCAGATCAAATTATACGTTACCTCACACAGAATTAATGAATTGTGCATGGTTAGTACTGCTTAAAGAAAGAACAACTAAAACTATTGGTATCTCTAGAAATTATGTGATTTACTGTTTCAGACTAAGAATCTTTTTGTTACAGCTAGGCCTATAGCCTAATAATTATTTTGCCTACGTTGTATTAATCTAAGCTACGATTCGGTTGTTTAGGCCTATGTGTCACATTATTTCACAATAATTATAATTATTTTTAATGAGCGTTAAGTGTTTACACTTGAAAATTCTTGTTTTGATAATGATAATTAGAAACATTGATTTGATTCGTTCTGATACATTGTTCTATTTGTATTTTACAGTGTGCATTTATATGTTGGTTGTGATTGTTGCCGCATTCGTGAGTTTGCTTCCTTATATTATCGTATTGGCGACAAGCGGGAGAAACGATGCGACATCATACAGTAACAGCACGTCGTCTCCTCCGTATCTGCATTCGAATTTTTCGGCATTGTGATTACATCAATTGTCAATCGTGCGAAGTACAATTAGTTACTGCACACACATACTTGCACACGGAGCTACGACCATACATACATGGCTACATGCATATTTCTAATGTACTTACTAACTAACTTACTAACATATATACTTACATGTGTAGGCCTACTGGCCATCGGGTCAAATCGATTGACCTTCTTTGTTTTAATTTTGCCACTTGAAGGCTAGTAAAACTAATGTATCCGTTAACGTAAATGCATATATTATAGGTGGTCTATAAAATTGTGTATGCATATGTATATGTATAACATTTTATATGTATAAGTGTTATCCATGTATCAATGTTTATTCATGCATCACTGTTTAAGTAGCCGTTTGCTATTGACCTATGATAGCGACCTCTCATGGAGAATTTCGTTGCACAGACACGATACAATACATTGCCGACAGTATGCCTACTATTGTATTGTATTTTTGTATTAATAAAGCGCCTGTAGTAGGGTGAACCGTTCAGAGGCGCTCTCAGTGCGAAAGGCTACGAGGGAATAAATAGATTTGATAAAAAGAAATGGATGAGGACGGGTTACTAAACAGACTTTGAGAGCGAGTAAATGGAGACAGCAATTTCCAAGGGGGTGGCGGTATACCAATTGAGGTAAAGAACCGGGACTGAGCAATAGCTTTTCCACGGATCTGGAATACTCTTCCGCCATCTCTGCGTGCCACTAATGCTGCATGTGGCTACATGGTTTTCTCTCGACTCTTAAAGACGCACTTTTTCAGCTGTTTGATGGCCACGTGTTGAGCGCTTCTGCGAGACTCTTAAGTGGCGCTTTATAAATGTCTTGTTACATTACATTACATATGAAGGACTAGAGGATCAAGTCTGTTTGAAGAGGGGAGTGGACGATGCAAGGAGGCTAAAAAAAAGGCCGGAGAAACACATCAGCTAGATATTTCGGGGCAAGACCCCGTTATACCTTGAAGACCAGAATGAGGATTTTGAATTTAATGCATGCAGAGAGAGGAAACTATTGCAGTTGTCCAAGCATGAAGGTTGAAATGTGAGAGTAGCGTGGTAGGCGTTCTATGAATCTGGCGGCCGCATTTAGGACCGACTGCAGAGGTGAAAGACGAAACTTGAGAAGACCAATGTACTAGTATCATAATTAAGCCTACGAAAATTGACTTTACATTATGAAGTGCTATGGCGCGGAATTTTTTATTTTCTTTATCAGATAGTAGATCTAACCCATAATTCGTCCTCTTCAAAATGCATATAAAATGTGATTTTATTGTCTATGTGGTAACACTGTTGTGACGCTGTCATTATAGTTTTTGAACTTGACGATTTCTCATCTAGCACTAAATATCAGATGCCTTTCTCATCTCACGCAATAAAGTAGTAAAAACTACTAAGCAGAAGGCAAATTTGACATCAAACATGACAAGTAGCCTATAGACTTTGCGTCCAGTGCTCGCTCTCGATTATCACCATCAGCAATTACACTCAGGTGCTTCATAAGCCTACATCTAATCTTTTAAAAGTTGCTTCACATGCTAACACTTGGGCTTGTCCATCTAGTTTGCGAAAGATGCTTGAGTTCAACAGTTGGCTCATTTAGATAGAATTCTTTTTGGAGAGCACTCCACTTTGGGTGAACAGATCCCGTGCTGACTAGTTTGTAGATTTGTTGAAGTAATTAAAAAAATCGCCCACATATCTCACGGCTTTACAACTGTCAACTACGGCCAGATTCAAGCGGTTTGCGTAGCAGTGGATGTAACACGCCCACCTCACATCATCCTTCAATCGTTTTTGAATGCCATTCAATTTGTATTTATTTCCACTAATTTCTGACGTAACGGCGGCAGACTAGGCCTACATAAGCATTTCAATTTCATAGTTTACAATATAGCCTTCTGTTGACATAAACGTAAAAATGTCGTTTAGAACTTTAGATCTAATAATTGCAATAGTGATCTTATGGGACAGATGTTGATGTTTGAAATGTAAAGAAGATATTAAAAATTCCAATGATTTTAGGCAGGCCATTAAGCAGGTCGGGCGCAAAATAGGCAGCTCAAATGACCTGCTGCGACCTGTCGTAGCGTCGCCACTGGACGATATGAGTTGGGTCGTTGCGTATTTCAATATTTATTTAGCTGTAGACATGATACAAACTCCTGCAGGTCCCTGGTAGGACTTTGCTGATATACTTAGAATTATAGAGTTAAACCTTGTTCAAATTATCCTGGTGAGTTACGTTGCTAGAGACTTTCTGATGAGCACTTCATTTTTCGTTGTTTCTCTTGGTGTGTTACACTGCGAAGCACTGACAAAGGTAAGACCTACATGTAGCATAATTATAACCTACTTGTTTGCATGAATCGGCGCCAAGGAGGCTACTGTTCATCGACCTTAACAGGCTGATCGTCAGACGTTTTATGAATGGTCAAAGCAAATATCCTAGCATTAGTCTCGAAAGCTTGTCATTATTGACATTTACACGAGATGACTGCAGTATAATTAATTACCGTCGCCCTGGGGCCTCCGTCGATATTTTGCCCCATTGAGTTCAGACCAGGGACTGCCGACCTACAGCGTTCAGCTACTCTACTTCTGCCCGCCTTTCAAGAATACGGTCCAATGATGATTATGGAAGTCACTCAACCTGGAAGCCTTGCGCCAAGGCCTGATTAACAGTCGTCTTTGTTGACTGCCTTCAGTGGCCGATCTTACTTGTGCAGAGTTGTTCGACCTACGAATCTACGAAGCCAACCGTCTGTTTCCGCCACGCTCTGTTCAGATACAACTATCTCACTCCATGGCTTCACTCGGAGGCCACTGCGATGTGCAGGAGGGTCAGACGAGTCGAATGCCGTTTTTAGAATACAAGACTAGAGAACAGTGGCGTAGCCAGAAAAAATTTCGGAGGGGTTTTTAGCATTGGAAGGGTTTTCATTGGATATGGTCGCAAAAGTAACGTTTTCTGTACCGGTATTTCGCATATAAAAGCATCTAAAAAATTTCGGAAATTTATTTGGGGGTGGTTTGAACCCGTAAATACCCTAATTACGCCAATGCTAGATAAGGACCGCAGTTAATGGTTTCGGTTTCTGATAAAAAGTATTCCTTCTTCCAAGACAAGGAGAGGTGCTATTGGGAGAAGTTGATAGCCCATAGTGACTCATAGAACATCCGACGGCTCTGGAATCGCTGTGCAGCCTATGACAACGCTTCTGTGCATTGTAGAGTCGACCATTTACTGAAACTTGCTATTGAAATTCTTGATAGCCTATATCTCAGTTGTTGGTACACCTTTCAATTTGGCTCCCTTCGAAGGAAATGGAATGACCACCTATCTTTCATGTTTAGCTATACACAAAACGGAATGTATCTGTAAGTATATTCCGAAACGCGGTCTCGGATGTAGACACAAGAAAATAAACTACAAACGGTGATACATACATGGACACAAATTCATAGTAGAAGAAAACCAATGAAAATCAAAACAATCGTTCAATCACTACGGCTGTGTAGTCAGGCAGTCACCTGAACTAATATGGAAATGTCCTTGTCCTATTTGTAAATGCTTAAAGTATGTCATGCAATTTCTTGAAATGGCCATTATAATTATGCTGACGTCAAGGCATAGGCGTAGCTACATTAAGGCACGAGGAGGCTGTTGCCTCCTCTTGCTTTTTAATATACTGGAACTTCGATTGACTAATGTTCCCAATGACCAGGATTTTGCCAATGTTCTGTGAAATTGCCTCCTCTTGAATTTAAGTCTCGCTACGTGCCTGCTTCAAGGGACATTATTATATGCTGACTTCATTTCAAATTTCCATAGTTTAAATGGAATATATGCACGCATGTGTATCGCGTTGATGTCACATATTATTTTTCCTTTAAAGAATAAGTAGGGCCTAAGAGTGAGAAATGTCCTATCAATGCGGAACTAAATGTATATCAGTATCACCAACAGTGATCCGCCCCGAAACATTTGACAATAATATACATGTATGTGTCATAGGTCTAGTTGTTGTGCTAAAGAAAACTGCAACCTTGAGGTTGTATGCTTTATTGACCTGGTTTTGCTAAT
Source organism: Aporrectodea caliginosa (assembly GCA_020284085.1). Classification (NCBI taxonomy): domain Eukaryota; kingdom Metazoa; phylum Annelida; class Clitellata; order Crassiclitellata; family Lumbricidae; genus Aporrectodea; species Aporrectodea caliginosa. Next base: position 101,313 of record JACEVL010000991.1, read on the forward strand.
TATTTTAATTTCATTCTCGTGAAATTGGGAAACTTCTGAGGGTAGGCTTATAGCCTAGAGTTACTGAACCTTTAGGGTATAAATAGCCTACATTTTGCATAGGCCTGTAAGAAGAAAAAGAGCAGCTCCCTATACCATTGGTATGAAGTGTTGACAGTCAAGTAGCCTACGCTAACTCTGCGCACAAACCAAGTAGGCCTAATTGTTTTTTTGTTCAGCAGTTGTGACATTTGTAATCACATGGTTGGCACCCGTATCTTTATTGCATTAAATACGCATATAGTTCTGCATTTGTAATATCGGAATTGCTATGTTAAGTTAAGCGCAGAACAACGTCAAAGTAGGGAGAGGGAGAGAGAGAGAGAGAGAGAGACAGACACAGAGACATGACAGACAGAGACAGACAGACTGTCTGTCTGATTCTCTCTACTAGTCTGTCTCTGTCTATCTCTCTGTCAATCTCTGTCTATCTCTCGGTCTGTCTGTGTGGTCTGCTGTCTGTCTGTCTGTCTGTGGGTCTCTGTCTGTCTGTCTGTCTGTCTGTCTCTCCCCCCCGTACTTTGACGTTATTCTGCGCTTAACTTAACATAGCAAGTAGTAGATAATACAAATGCTGAACTATGCATATTTAATGCAATAAAGATACGGTTACCAAACAGACCGACAGAGACAGAGACAGTAGAGAGAGACACAGAGAGACACCGAGAGACATAGACAGT